>WJBH02000105.1:0-68220 GCA_013167095.2 Daphnia sinensis | reverse complement strand
TTTACGTAAGCCTTGTAGCCATGTCGTCGAGCGAAATGCATTAAAACTATCATCTACGGAAAATCAACACTACAATTCAAGCTGATAGTAAAAATTCACGCCGCTCTGATCCACAGCAAAATTTTGTGTGGATCCCTCATTCTCGCAACGATACCAAAAACAAAACTACTCAAGCTGGAAACAACCCAAAATCAAATATTACGCACTATTCTATGCTGTTTCAAGTCTACACCAATCCCACTAATTCAAATGGAAACTGGAATTATGTCCATCAGGTACAGATGGAACATACTCGCAGCCAGATGCCTGAAAAAGTTAAGAAGAAAGCCATGGAATTCCGCATATCCTACACTGAACAAACTAGCAAGAGAAAAATCCAACTGGAAAAAAAGGAGCACACCGGCTACCTATGGGTCGGGACTGCAGCCTCCATTTACAGGCAACCCATTAACCCTACGTAGACCCAATGGCCCCATGGTAACTCTTTGATATACAGAGAAACTTCCTACCTGTAAAGAAAAGGACAGCGATGAACAATGCAACTCTTGAAGCACAAATGTTCCTTGAAATTCAGAACATAGAGCATTAGGGCCATCTAGCCATATACACAGACTGGGGTCAACATGTAAGACTTTCAAGAAGACAAGGTGTGCCTGAAATGCGCGAAACGCGTCTGAGCGCCTTATCCCCCTAAAACTGCGCTCATTCCCAGCGCGCTTGGCCCACTAAAATGCGCATTTTCATTTGCGCCCATTTCGCCCAAACTTTAAATCGTGTACTCCCTATTTCACTGTGTAAAAAAATGATGTATAAGTAAATAAGCTAATTTTTAAAAATTATAATATTCTTGTTCAAGTTTATTGTGTGGGCGCTATATTAGACGAACTTATTTTTTATGCACAGCAACAGTGAAAACTGTTTTCATGTTGTAAAACCATAGCAAACTTCAGTTGATCCCCAGGGATTAGGGTTGCAAAACATCATTTAATAACAAAGTTGGCTGGTCGTCCCCTAGGACTGTAAAACAATGACCCTTCCCAGCAAAGTTCCGCAGTAATGTTCAGTTTCGTGGTAATTAATTCAGTTTAGTGGTCTGTTAAAAAAATGCAGTGAAAGTGAAAAAAAAACAAACAAACAAAATCGTGAAAATGAAGAAGGCTGGAAAATGGCGTTCCAAATCACCGACCGAAAAATATTTAAAACTGCTCTATTCGCTCAAACCAGTGAATGAGACCATCCAGAAACCTGATGGTGATTTTACGTACATGTTTTAAGCAACTGAAGACTAAATGTCAAGGTAAAAATAAATTAATTATTTTTTAAATTTTGAATAAATTAATAGCATAGAGATGAAATTCAACGGAGCATTATGCAAAAAGACTCAATTTTACACCGTGTTTCTAAATAAAGAAAGTAATGAAATTGAAGAAACCCATGAGTAAATGCGCTATTGCTACGAACATCCAGATTTCCCGCACTATCTTATCGTTTACAAGGTGATGCAATCTTCCAAAATGAATATCCTTGCAGCAATGCCAAAACAGTCCAAATGTTGTCAACAAACTTCATTAAAACCAAACAACCACAACGCGAGGTAATGGAAAAGGGATATGGACCTCCAAATAAAAAATACAAGCGATTAGCCGCTAATGCTCCATCACACATTAATGAACACGAAGTGACAGCCCCTCGGAACATCAAACAAGTTGCAAACTTTCAAGCCACTGTAAGGAAAAAAGTTAAGGCTCAGCCGGGATGACCTTTATGACTTGTACGAAATGGAAAATTCACAAAAATTTATCAGACACTTCGTGTCATTTCCGGATGTTGTGCTCGTACTGTACCTCGACGAACTATGGGAAAAAGTTCAAGGCTTTCTTAATCGGACAGACATTCCAAATTTGTGTTTTTCCTACGACACAACTTTCAAGCTCGGTGACGTCTATGTTTCCAATCTCATGGTCCGTTTTCAAGAAATGGAACAAGCTCCAGAAATACCGGTAATGTCCATGCTTCATGAACGAAAAATTGGTGAAAGTCATGATTAATATTTCTGGAATATGGTTGAAGAGTTTTCTGAACTACTGACGGCGACAAATATTTATTTTGTAACGGACGAATAGACTACAATCGTCAATGTTCAATGCTATTACGAGATTTCTTCGGAGCATTGACTGCTTTCGCTGTTGAAAATTATCTGCTACATAACGCCAAACTAAAACTTGATAGATTGGAGATTACCTGTGTTGCAGAAGTCGCAGCGTATATCAAAGATCTCAATTGTCTTTTTCGGCAACGGACACGGACGAAACATTACCTAATGCTGCTGAATGACATCTATTTGGAAAAGTCTTGTTGGCATGCGGTACGTAAACTACCTAGCGACTATGTTACATTTCTTTCCTGGTGTAAGATTTCCCGATAAAATTTTTGAGTAACTAACATTTAAATTGACAATTTTATTGAATCCAGTACTTCATTCTGTACTATAAGCGGCAAATCGACAACCAATTTCATCGGATTGGCCGTTGGGTATTGGTCCCCAATTTCCTACGCACAACATAATTAAAGTGGGCACAAATGCTTCTGAGTCTTTCAATTGTGTACTCAAACGTTCTCAAGAATGGCGTGAAGTTCCCCTCGACGTCATCTCCCATGGATGCGAGCAACTGTGCCATTTTTATGACATGGAGATTCGCAGAGGGCGTTATGATTTGGGAACATTCCGTGTAAAGCCGGAGCTGAAGAAGTATTATTGTCGTGCGACCGACAAACCTGTCTTTAGTAAATTGGTAGCTCCAGAGGACATTGTAACTAATTTTCAACTAGGGTTCAACAAGAGGTGGGCTATAAAAATGCAATGTTAAATTTATGTTGAAGTTTAAAGGTGTTTTTATTTTATTCAGAGAGACGGAACCATAAATGTTGGCCAAGGAAAAATAAATGAACTGTTTGGAAAACGACAAGCTTACTATTTATGAGAGAACTGCTCGTGGTATAAGTGATAGTCGGATTCAATTCGTAATGGAAACTGGCGAGTGGCTCAATCAGATCGCTCTAATGGATTAAGCTCAGTTGTGAAGTTGAAGCAAGCATCTTTTTCCAGTATGAGTTGTTCTTTTCCATGAACTGCCTTATATTTCCACATCATTGCTTGCGTCACCAATATTTCGACCGTTCAGCATATCGCCGCTAAGGCCACCTATCAAATCTACGAAATTTTTATAGATAATAATCGTAATATTTGTAATATTTTATTCCGGTGCAGATTTTTTTTTCCTCTTCTTCTTCTTCTTCTTCATCTTCTTCTTCTTCTTCTTCTTCTTCTTCTACATTTACGTTTCTACACGTAATACTTTAATAACAAGATAGTGTGGCCGAGTGGTCTATGGCGCTGGTTTTAGGCACCAGTCAACCTGGTCTCGTCAGCTCCAGACGTGTTTTTTGACAGCTCCAGAAAAATCAACAATCTTCAATTATTTTCTTTCTTCTCCCAATTTCTAAGTTTTCATTTCTTTTTCCTTACTTTGTAGGTAGCACAAAGCAATATTACCTTTACTTTTCAAGTAAAGCTTGTATTACTTTTGAATCCTGTAGAATCCCTTTCTTATTTCAAACCTTTTCACATTTATCCATATTCAGCTCCCATAAAATTCATTTATTAATTCTCTTTAGTCAATTTAGCTATTCTCTTTTTCTTCTTAATTTTCTATTGCACACCAAATTTAACAATAATAGTATTTTCTCTTATAAAGTGTTATAATCATCTTCAGCTTTCTTCCATTCTGCTACATCTTCAAATTTTGCACAAAAATAATAAACCAAAAAAAATTTCTTCCTGCACAATTGTAAATTTCTATCTTCTTCATTTCACACTCTAACACAACCACTATCATCAGCACAGTTTCACACATCTCTTAAATTCAAAAAATCAAAAAAAAGCACATTGTCTTTTCTAGAAATTTACAACAAATAATGGAAATAAAAAGGGAAAGAACTCTGTTTTTCAGCTTTAGAGAAGTGGATTTTATCCCCCTAGAAATCGAAATACATAGATGGTTCATGAAATTAGGTATTATCGATGACCAACTTACTGTCATAGACCTCCATTACCACACAAAAAATGTAATAGCCAAATTTAAGTACCAAAATCAATTTGAAAGCTTCTTTAAACGGCATTCACAAGGAATACCCTTTGAGAACCATGGGAAGATACACATAATTCCTATACTTATGCCAGGAAGTCCTTGGAAAAAATCCAAATTAAATATGTTCCGGACGAAATGGATACAAATCTTTTTAAAAAGGCCTTGGAGCCTTATGGGAAAATAAAGAAAGTAGAGTATGAGACTCCAGCATTAAGCCTACTTAAGACAAAAAGAGAAAAGCTTACAATTGAGATGATTGTTAAAAAAAACATTCCGTCCTTTATAATCGTTATGGACAATAGATTTGCTGTGTCCTACCCAAGGCAAATCAAAACCTGCGCAAGATGCGATTCGGAAAACCATGAAGCCAGACACTGTGACGCTGGAAGAAAATCCTACAGTCAAGCAGTGGGAGGAAGCCCTGCAATAGCATTAGCAATTGAAACTTTGCAAGAAATTGTAAATGAGGCTGAGAGGAGTGTTGTAAAAAAACCTAATGAAGAAGAATCAGAAGCAGAGAATATAAGTGAAACTTCGGAATCAGAAATAGAAGAAGAATGTCGCAAAAAGAAGAGGGAAAGGAAAGGATCGGAAGATTCCGATAAAATTAAAAAGGATGATAAGTTAAAAAGATTGAAGAAAAGAATAAAACCCAATGTAAAGGCAGCAAGGGTATATCAGAGAGAACAAAAAAATGGGAATAACACAGCAAACATTCAGACACACGGAGAGAAGGTGAATTCCCCAACAGAAAATGAAATAAACAACGATTGGCCTGTTAGTATGAACAAAGAACCATCACAGGCTGAAAATGAAATTGCTGAAATTTTTCCTGACCGAGAAAATTCTGAAAAAATAAGATCCACAAATTTAACAAGTGAAAGGGAGGAATCGATGGAGGGAGAAGAGGATCAAGAATTCTACTCTGATATTCCTCCAGAAATTGAAGGAGAAGAAAGAGATCCAACCAATCAAAACACAAATTTTACACCGATACTTTAATTAATAAAAAAAAACTGAATTTAAATTAATATGTTAAATATTATAACACTCAACATTAACGGGATTAAAGAAAGAAGCAAACAAGAATTTTTAAACAAATTTTTACTCCGATACAACCCAGATTTCTTATGCTTACAAGAAACTAACATTAACAACTTTAAGGAACTTCATAGTGCTTATCTAGCCATAGTCAATAACAATATCGAAAACAAAAGGTCTGGAACAATAATTATGTACAAAAAGGAAATAAATGTAATTAAAATAGAAAAAGAGGAATCAGGCAGAATAATCCGAGCGCAATTTGAAAACATTACAATCGTAAATATTTATGCACCAACACAAAATGAAGTAGCAGCAAACCGACATTTATTTTTTCTCCATGTCTTACCAAAATTTTTAAAAGCTAATGATGAAAACACAATAATACTAGGAGATTTTAACTGTATAATTGACGAAAGAGATAGAGAAGGAATAAAAAATAAAATCAACCATCAACTTAAAAATGTAATCGACAGACTAAAATATGTTGATGCTTTTAGAACAGTGAGTCCAAATACAAATGCATACACGTTTATCAGCCCAAATGGGAAATCGAGAATAGATAGAATTTATGTACAGTCAAAGCATAAACATAACATAAAAAATTGCATAAATATAAATTTTGCATACAGTGACCATGTAGCTGTCATGTTAGAACTGGGGGAAAGTGTATGTAAACCAGTGAATAAAAACATTTTGTGGAAACTTAATACCAGTGTACTTGACGACCCAGATTTTCAGGAAGAAATAGAAATATTTATTATAAAAGCCAAAAGAAAATTACGTAAATATCAGTCTAGTGGGAAAAAGAAATTAAAGAGAATTTTAAAAAACTAAGTCAAATGTATTGCAAAATTAAAACCAAAGAAAAGAATGCAATGAAAGAATTTTATGAAAAATGTCTAGATCAAGTAAAGATAGAATTTGACAACGGGGGAAAAAATCTGGATGACTATTATTTATTTAAAAGTAAATTAAAAGAAATTCATAAAGTGGAAGAAAATGGTAAACAAGTTAGGGGAAAATTAAATTACCTAATTAATAATGAGATCAGCACGGTAGCAAACTTGATCAAAGAAAAGAATAATGGTGAAAGTCGAACTATAAAAAATTTAGAAAACAATGGAACACAAAACGAAGGAATACATAAAATAATACATGATTTTTACGAAGAACTATACACACTAAAACCTCACAGCAAAGATCAAAGATGGGAAGTTTTAGAAAATATACAATCCATTTTAACTGACGATATTAATCAGCAACTTGTAAAAGAAATTTCGGAAAACGAAGTTTTGAATGCAATTAATACATTGCAGGAAGGAAAATCGCCAGGCATTGATGGGTTGCCCATTGAATTTTATAAAAAAATTTGGCCTCTTTTGAAAAATGAAATCACGGAAATGTACAGGTTTATTTTAAAATCCCAAAATCTTAGTAAAACACAATCCACTGGAATAATAACTCTTATACACAAAGGTGGTAGCAGAAGTGTACTAGGGAATTGGAGACCAATTAGCCTTTTATGTTCAGATTACAAAATTTTAGCAAAAATTTTAACCTTAAGACTTAAAAATATTTTACCGAATATTATCAGTGAAGAACAAACCGGTGGAATTAAAAACAGAGATATAACCCAGAACCTAATAACATTCAGAAATATTATTGAACATTTTTCAACACAAGAGCAATATGACAGTGAAATAGGAAAAAAATTTCCGTATAGAAACTGAATAAGAGGTGCTGCAATCGTAAGTCTTGATTTCGAAAAAGCTTATGATATGGTAGATCGAACCTTTTTATATCAAGTTTTAGTGAAATTTGGATTTCAGGACACATTCATCAATTATATCAAAATTTTATATGAAAGCTCAACCATCAGTAAAGTTTTTATTAACAAAGCATTTGGGAAAGAAATTTATCTACAAAGAGGGGTAAGACAAGGATGCCCATTTGCAATGTATTTATACATTCTTTTTATAGAGCCCTTTCTAAAATTAATAAAGAAGCAGATTAAACCAATAAAAATAGCCCAAGCAAGCCACCAAGTTAGCGCTTTCGTTGACGACGTTTCAGTGTTTATCGACAGCCCAGAGGAACTTAAAAAACTTGAACAATGCATTGAAATCTTCGAGAAAGCCACAATTCAAGAGTCAATAAAAAAAATCTTATCTTTTAAAAGTAGGTAGATGGGTAGAAGCAAACCAATGGCCAGCTACCTGGATAAACTCAGTGGTGGAAATGAAAATGCTAGGAATACATTGGCATCAAAACATTTTAGCAACCATTGATCAAAACTGAACCGCACTAGTTACAAAAGTACAGCAAACTATTCAAAACACTTTTAACAGACTGCTTACAATACAACAAAAAGTAATATTTTTTAACAGTTTTATAGTTCCTAAGTTAACAGACCTTGCAAAAATTTTACCAGTACCAAAAGAACATTCAGACAAAATTCAACAATTAGGACACAGTTTTATATGGAGACATCAGCTAGAAACCATAGCAAAAAAGGGGCTGTATCAAAGTGTACCAGAGGGAGGTTTAAATCTTGTAAATGTTAAAGTAAAGTACAACTCCTTATTCTTAAAAACAATTTTAAATAACATCACAGACACAAAAAATAGCGAAAATGGTAAAGTTTTAAAATATTGGATTGGTGTTAGGTTGAGAAACATTTTTCCAGTGAAACCAGGACCAAACTGTGAAACACCTCCAAAGTTTTTAATATCATCAATTGACTGCATCATAAATTTGTCAAGAAAGAGAAACCTGACCCAGAAAATTACAGCCAAAGAAATTTCTTCTAGTCTAATTTTGATAGAACAAAAACCTCCAAAAATCATTTTAAAATTTCCAAACATGAATTTTAAACCTGGTTTTAAAGCAATGACGAAAAAGTTTTTAACTCCACAATTAAAACAACACATGTTTTTACAAATCCACAACATTCTTCCAACAAAAGACAGATTGATCAAATTCAAACAAGAAATCAACCCAAAATGTGACCAGTGTGATGAACAGGAAAATATAGACCATTTATTCAATTGCAAAGTAACAAAGCCAGCAGTAAAAATTATTACCAGAAAAATTTCAGCACTATACAATAATACTTTCATCCCAACAGCTAAACAAATTTATTTATTTGACTTTCCTACCAATCCGAAGGAAAGCCAAAACAAAGCAATATTTTTAGCAGCTAATCTTAGTTTAATCGTATGGAAAAAAAGAAAAAAACCCAATTTTACATGCTACTTTCTTAATTTAATAAAAATTTTAAATATTGAATTAGAAAAATACCCAGATCATCAAGAATTTTTTAAAAGCTAAAATTTGTAAACATTCAGGAGTGTAACCTAGCGAGTAAAAAAAGTACCAAGAAGAGTAACCGCTTGGATCGCCATCTGGTGATGACAAAAAAAGTACCTAGAAGGGTGGCCGCTTGGGAATACGGGATGCTGTTGGCATTAAATGTTTTTTTGCCAACTAGAAGAACGTAACTGAAGCAAACTATGAGTTAAAACCACCTAGTGGTGAATTTTGATACTTAATTAATCGCCATCTGGTGGTGAATTTTAAAGTTTCATCGCACACACCCTGAAGGAAGGTTTTGAAAACAACAACAATTCAAGTATGAAGCGGTTCTTTCCCGGCAGAGACCTTATCATTTAATGTAAATTTATATTTCATAGAATAACAGTGGGTCACCGAACACGATGGTTACCAGTCCAATAACCTAAATTATAGAAATCAATCGTCCTTGAGTAGGTCCTTGAGTAGTATATAGATATAAATCAACATTTAGCCAATAATTTTGTAACCTGATAATCATTTGAACCTTGAAACGGCAACGATAATGTGATGTACACGTAATACTTGAATAACAAGATAGTGTGGCCGAGTGGTCTATGGCGCTGGTTTTAGCCACCAGTCTCTTCGGAGGCAAGGGTTCGAATCCCTTCACTGTCTCGTGATCCTATTTCGGCTCTTCTTGCGAATGCACAAAACGCATTTTTGGGCATTTGTAAACACATCAAGGCCTGTTAGCTCAGTTAGTCAGAGCGCCGTGCTAATAACGCGGAGGTCGTGAGTTCGATCCTCTTACGGGCCAATAGTAAACCTTTCGTATTCTCCCTAACACGAAAATGAGCATTTCTAAAATAGCTTAATTTCACCAGAAGCTGATTGAGCACACCGAAATTAAAAAACAATGGTGTAGGCGGTTGTATTTGCTGCAGCAGCAATACCTGCTAACGTCAAGGAAACGATGTTTCTCTTCAACCAGCGACTTCTACCAACACGAACTAGATGCCATCGGTTTGACTCCCTCGCCGATGAGAATTGCCAACTCTGTCATCAATTTCCAGAAACCGATGAGCATCTAGTCATCTACTGTCCACTTCGAAACAAAGTTTGGAGCTGGTTGGAGGGAACAGTACGTCACCATGGCTGCAAAACTCCTCCAGAAAACTTCATCCGTGGCGACATCGGGCCAACAAGACATCGCCGGACCATCTTCACTCTCGTGGCTGCCTACATCTACGCTACGTGAAAGGAAAGGAGCCGTAACCGGATCCCAACAGAAGTGGAAGTGGAGAACTTATGGGTCTCCATTTTGCCTCCTCCTCCGAAATAATTGTTTGAAAAGTTTATTTTTTTCGTTTTGTTTTGTTTTATTTGATATATTTTTTTTTGCTTCGTCATTTTATCTTCTTATTTGTCATTATATGTCATCATATACCCCTTTAATTTCATAATCATTGTTTACATTTTAAAATATCGTCTGCACCCAAAAAGCCATTCTGTTTGTTTTGTTTGTTTTGTTTTGTTTTTTTCTTTGTCAACGGTTGCCATATCGCCTCAATTCATTAACCCCCCAAAATAGCGTTTTGTTATTAAAAAGAAGAATGAGAAAATATTGAAATAAAAGGAAATTTTAAAATAAAAAAAAAGTTCGATCCTGGGTGAGAACAGCCTGGTATTTGGATTTTTCAACTTGAACGCACTATACTTGTCAGTCAAACAGCTTTGTTTGATTGTCAAGAATTACTGGAGTACACATAAAAATTAGCAAGCAGTTCGTAAAGAGGTGATAAAAGTATTCCAGGTCATAATTTTCTGTGTTTTGTACGGTTATCAAGTTTGTTTGCCAATGATGACTAGCCAACAATGCAAAGAGAATATGGAGGCAGGGAGTCTTATTCAAGTATCATCAGGAGTTGATGCTAAAATGACAAAACAGTTCAAATCGTTTCCTATCGCCCCTGGGTGGGATCGAACCACCAGCCTTCCGGTTTTTTTTTAATATTAAATCACTTTATTGTCACTTGTAAATTATAAAATAGGTAAAAGTAACTTTGAATTTATGAAAATACGCAATGGACACGTTTGAACAAGAGGGACATCAACAATGATAGGGACCTACTATGCCATAGGCTGAGATATGGAGCTAATTTTCATCATTGGAATTACATGCTATGCATTAAAAGGGAACAAGGAGTGGTTTTCGAGGGTAGATGTTAAGGATTATAGGGTATTTTTTTATGAGGAGGCCTTTTCCAGAAAGATTGCAGTTCGTTTATGGTTGGGACGCAGTTGCGAGTCCGTGCCGTCCAATTTGCGATGTTGACGGATTGGATGAGTGATCGGGCTTTCTTCTTGTTGGGGCAGTTACCGACGTCTCCATGTATGGCGGACCGTAGTGGTTTATAGCATTTGAGTTTTGTTAATTGGATTCGAAGCCAGTTGTTTATGTTAAATTTTTCCGGACAGGTTAGCATCAAGTGCTCGTCCGTCTCTGGTCCAAATTTACATAGAGGACATTGGTCGTTATCCGACAGGTGGAGGCTCTTGAGGCGAAGCATTGTTGGAAGTTGATCGTGGTTGAAATCCCAAACCAACTCCCCGTTTCTGCCTTTTAGGGTTGCCACCCATCGCCAGATGGACGACCAATCGAGGTCGGCTTTCGCCTTTTCCGTTCTCCCTAGATGGCTGACGTCGGAGATGAGATGACCATAGATGGCACGATGGTTAGCTGCTGATGTTGAGGTGAATATGCCTGACTTTATGAGTTTGGAGATGACAGATGATGAATTTTTGAAGTACGTATGTGATGAATTGTTTGGCGCTGTAACTGATTGCACAATTCCAGGCATGAGTGTTTTTAGATGCGGTCCCAACCAATAAACTTCTGCAGCTCTTTCTAAGGCCTCAGGGTGGATGAGCGATTTAAAGATTTGTCTGGTGAAAAGTGAGAGGAAGAATTGAAAAGGTAAAATGGCACCCAACCCTCCCTGGTTTCGGGGACGAATAAGAACTTCAAGTTTTGGGTGTTCCCTCCGTTGGGCCTATAGGAATCTACCAAATTTTCTCCTTATAAGCATTGCTGTTGTTTTGTTACATGGGAGTACATGTGCGATATGAATAAGTTGTGATATGGCATATTGTTTTATGAAAAGTGCACGGCCATAAAACGTGAAGTGACGGTGTGTGTTGTTAATGAGTATGGTTTGGACGATGTTTATTTGACGTTGCCAGTTATTGGTGATAGTGGTTTTGGTGTTTGGGGAAAAAGAGATTCCGAGTACTTTAAGTTCATGTACTTAGGTAATCCAATTGAAGGGCCACGACCGTTTCGACATGGATTGAAAACTAGTACTTGGGTCGGGAGTTGAACCAGCAATCTTTACGTTTGCAGACGTAGCTTTAACCGACTGCGCTACAACATGACTTTGCGGTTCTTTCAAAGCCCAAATCCCAAGCCCTAACATTTGGTTTTGTCTTTGTTAATTCTTGCTCGAGTCCAGGCACAAAATTCCAGAACTATCTCGCACGCCTGGCGGACATCTTTCAGTGAGGACACAAAAACGACCAAATCATCTACGTAGGCTCGAACTTTTATGCATTTTCCGTAGTGCTCAATGCCGTTGATACCCTGCTTCAAGGCAACAAGGAGTGGTTCAATATAGAGGGCGAACAAATGGATAGATAGGGGCACCCCTGTCGCACTGACTGAGCTTCATCTATGGCGCCGACTATATCGTTACCGTTTAGAGGGCATAGCTGAGTAACGCTGTACAGGGTTTTTATCCAATCAACGAAAACGGTGGGATAGCCCATGGTTATCATAACTTCCCATAAAACGTCTCGATTGACAAGATCATAAGCCTTTTCGAGATCGTACGCGATGATGGCAGCTGGTTTGAGATAAGAACCTTGTTTTAATTTACGGCTTGTGTTATCAATGACATCTCGAATTAAACATAAGCTGTCAAAGATATACCGGCCGGGTACGCCACCTTTTTGATGGGATCCTAGTGAAGTTGGAAGGGTTTTCCTCAGACGGAAAGCTAAAGCTGACGCTATCCACTTATAATCAGAATTTAATAAAGATATTGGCCTATAATCGGTGATTTTTCTCGGATGTGAGGTTTTCGGAATTAATCTGATCGCTGCTCTTCCCTGTGATGGTTGGAGCTTCTGTTTGTCTAGTAAGGAACGCATCATCTCCAGGAAATGTGGCCCGAGTACATCCCAGAATTTCAAATAAAATTCAAAAGGTATACCATCGGTTCCAGGAGACTTGTTCTTTTTCGTAGGCTTTAGTGCAATGTTAATTTCCTCCACCGAGAAAGGGGCTGTAAGGAAACCGTCAACATCTGGGATCGAACCTAGTTCCTTTCCGTCATTTGTTTGAGCGCTAACTGACTGAGCTATTAGTGCTATATTCAGACCGTTAGTGGTGGATTTTGGAAGGTTAAGTACATCTCTGATTCCTTTTAAGAAATTCTCAGCTAGCTGGTCATCGGGAAGAGGTTGGTTTTTGAAAATTTTACTAAAATACTCAATTATTTCTTTGTTAATTTGCACTGGGTTGGTTAGTGTACGATTTTCATTAGTTTCGAGCTTTGTGATCAGAGATCTTTGGAAATTACTTCTGGATTTGTTTATGTGAAATGTAGTTGCTTCTTCCTCGGCCAAACTCTCTACACGTGAGCGTATGGCGAACCCCTTCATTGCTTCTCGCTCCCAGGCTAGTAACTCACGTTTCAATTCCGTGTAGCGTGCAAAATCGAAGTTCGCACTGTTCACAGTTTCCTCAAGTTGGCTTTGGAATAATTTCCGTTTAGACCTCTGCTCACAGATTCTCTTTTTGCAATAATTAATCGATAACCGTTTTATTCCAGGTTTGAACAGATTCTCCCACCAGAGGTCTACGTTGTCATTACGCAATGGGTGTTGGGACATGTCTCTAATAAAACTTTTCACCAAATCTGTATATTCATCTTCTTCGAGAACTGCCATATTGAGCTTCCACAAGCCCATCGGCCTTCTTTTTGTTAATGCAAGGGGAGTGGTGTTGGTTATACAACCTACGACGGGTCTGTGATCGCCGATTGGTAAATTGTGTATTTCGATATTGGAAAATTTAACGGGCTGCTGGAGATAAATCCGGTCTAACCTTGCCTGGCCAGTTGCACAATTGTACGTCCAACCAGGTTCGTTTTTACGAATTTCCCTCCAGACATCTGTTAGTTCGAGGGCCTTCACCAAATCTCTAAGGGATTCTAATTGTGCTAGTTTTTTTTGGGAGGTGTGGTTTTAGTACTATTCCTATCCTCAAATTCGTCCACAGCATTAAAATCTCCCAAGACAATAGCTGGCGCCTTATACTTGGTGACGTAAGCAGAAACAGTTTGTCGGAAAAAAAAATCTCTGTTACTCTTATTTTGGTCACCAGATGGGGCGTAGATGCACACGAATGTGAGACCCCTTACCTCCATGGCTAAGAGCCTTCCCTCGGGCTTGATCAATACGTTTTTAGCGCGAAGGCCGTGACGTAATAGGATTGCCGTTCCATGTTTTCTTGGGCCCAGATTCGTAAACATTTGGTAATGTCTGGTGAAAATAGGACAGGAGTGGAATGTTATTTCTTGCAGACATATAATATCGAGTTTGTGTTGCAAAAAGAAATCCAGTATTATCTGCCATTTTTCCGGTAAAGAAGTCATGGCGATATTAGATGTTGCGATGTTAGTCATGTTAGTCTATTTAAATTTAGGTTTAGGGGTCTGGCCCTTTTCGGCATGGACTTGCGTCTTAGACTTCTGGCTTTCATTAATTTTCTTTTTGCGCGTGGCTTCCATGGCTTTAATTGTTCTCTGTTGAATTCCGGTTTGTAGAGTGCGATCCATTTTTAGTGATTGCTGGCTATCGCTCACGTGGCTTGTTTGGCTATCACGTAGCCGTTGTCCGGGCTGAATACTGTCGGAAGATAATGAAATATTATCCTCCGGTGTCGAACCCGGGTCCTCATCGATTGTATCCATGTCACTATCCCCCTGATTCTCTGTCAAAATATGAGACTGAGTTCCTCCTTTTCGGGCACCTTCTAGATTGCTACAACTATTATCTGAAATATTAGTAATGGAAATGTTAGTCTGACTTAGGATTGAACCCTGATTCTCGTGATCCTGAGATGCAGCCTCTACCACATGAGTTACTACAGTCGCATTTTCAACGGCTTCCTCTCTATTTAAATCAAGGTAAGTTCCTCCGCCTCCTCTTTTTTGTGATTGTTTTTGTTGGTCATGGTATTCCCGTGACTCGGTTGTTTTCTTTTTTCTTGGCGGCTTAGTTGCTCCGCTCGACGATTCCGAACTGGAATCATCATCGCTGTTTTCAGCGCTGTGAGGATTTTTAGATAAATCAGGGTTCGATAGAGAATCCTCTGAGATCTTGTCAATACCGGCTGACCTTTTTGCTAACACGGGGAAAGCCTGCACGTCAAGTTGAGGAGCAGGCTGGCTGCTCATTTCAGCTTCACCGCCACCAGAGATTGTTGCCTTGTTTAGTGTGGGTTTGGTTAGTACACTAATATAGGTGCGAGTTCCAAAGGGGCCCTTGTTATTCATGCTTGGGATGGCTACTTTGTTAGCTAATTTGGGGCAGTTTGCTAAGACATGGGTTGGGGATTCGCACATTCGGCATGTTGGCATTTGTCCTCCATAAGAAACCATCAACGGATGCTTGTAATTTCCGAAATTAATGTAAGACGGGATGTTTTTACGGATTTCCATGTCAACATTGACAACCCCTGTCTTAATACCGTTCCATTTTGGCAACGACCTGTCTTGATAAGTATCCCAAAAGATCCTAGACACCGATCCATAATCACGCAATCTCCTGGCCAACTGGTTTAAATCATCATCAAACTTAAAATATTGGATCCTAAATCGAATAAGGTTGATCGACCTATCCCGTACATTTATTCGAACCTCTCTATTTCCTATCACAACCGATTCCTTTTCACCGTATTTGGCCATAAAAGCATCATGCCCAACAACGGTCTTGAAACCAATGCGAAAAATGCACAAAGCTCGGCCTGGAAGACGCGAAACTGCGTCAAACGCGCTAGCCTCTACGTCGCCAGAGTGCTCAAAACATTCATAGAAATCGTGCCTGGTTACTTCCGTGTTGCCAAAAGAAATTTCGACAGTTCGAGCCCAGACGTCTGGGGTTTCTGTCCCCATTTTCCAGCAAAGTGGGACAAAAAAAAGAAAAGAAAACCCCTCCCGTAAAGAAAATGGGGTAGACACACTGGGAGGGGGGGGGGGAGATGGGATAGACACTTGAAAAACAAAAGGCGCGATAATAACAATGGGCACAAAAGGGGCAAAGAATCACTAATGAAACCGGCACACAAAATCAAGAAAACTTGAGACAAAGAAAATGATAATAGGGACTTACAGTTTGAATTCAGGGTCACAAAAAAAAAACAACGAGAGCTATGCAAAAACACGTCTGTTAAAAGCCGAACGCGCTAGCCAATTGCGCCACAAAGGCATCTGATGATGTTGGTGACTTCTTCTCTGTTAATCTTCTTCTTCTTCTTCTACAGTTCTTGATCATCTATGTTATGTTTGAATTTCGGTTTAGGATAGCACTGTTTCCTTGACGAAATAGTTTAGTTTTGAGTATAATAGTGATTCTTTCAGAATGCATTTCACTTGTGCCTGGCTAGCTCAGTCGGTAGAGCATGAGACTCTTAATCTCAGGGTCGTGGGTTCGAGCCCCACGTTGGGCGGTAGTATTCAAAATGTCGGTGGTCCGAACTAAAGTACGTGGATGTCCAAGTATCAGTTCCCATAGTGTAGTGGTTATCACGTCGGCCTAACACGCTGAAGGTCCTCAGTTCGATCCTGGGTGGGAACTAAGCACTGCTCGGCACACTAACAGAACAAATAGGTTTCTGATGGTAGTTTTTGGTAGCTAGCAAATAAAACTTTTTCCTGAAGCGTGTCATATGGTATAACCTAGCGTTCTCATAGTGTAGCGGTTATCACGTCGGCCTCACACGCTGAAGGTCCTCAGTTGGGTGCAGACGTGTTTTTCCTTGTGTCTCGCTTTGTCACCAAACTGTGAGTTTATTACTTTGTTTATTTGTTGTTTTTTTTTCGTATTTATTGTTTGTGTTGTATATATTTGTAAATAGTTGTTTGTTAGGCAATTTTTCCGTTTTATTGATTGTTTGTGATTGTTGTGTTTTGGTTGGGGTCATTCCCCTTCCTTCCCTGGCTGTTTGACAGTAGTCCTCTTTGTTTTGAGGGGCAATGGCTGTCAAATGGCAAAACTGTGTTGACATCGATTTCGGGGTCCAATTCCCGAGATTGAGCATGCGGGCGGTACATGGGTTCGTCCGTTCGTTAAAAGTAGAACCACAGGATGTGTTAGGTCTTGTAGCAGTGCTAGAAAAACGAAACCAGGTCGCAAGAATTACGTTTACCACTGAAGCTTATACACTAGATCTTTTTTGTCGAAACACTCTGGCATTGTCCGTACTGAACTGGAGGGAAAGGAAGTAAATGTTGTCATCAGAGATAGTAACATTGAGGAGAGATTTGTAAGAATTGCTGGGATCCCCCAAAATCTTGACTTAGGGGTAGTCCAAACTCGCCTTAAGGAATACGGAACTGTCATTGATACTCGTTGGGAACGCTATAGGGCTACTGAGGATGACGAGGTCTTATACCCAGTTCTTGCTACCTGGATGATCGTCCGTATGACATTGACAAAGAACATACCTTCGTACGTAAACATTGGCAGTTATCGTGCCATTGTGAAGTACGAAGGTCAACGACCGACTTGCAGACTTTGTGACGACGAAAATCACTTTAGTAACAATTGTCCTACCGTTAGAAGAAATCGAGAAGCTAGCAATGCCGAGAAATCTCGTGGTGCTCAAAATAGCCACGTAGAACAGGCAGCTAATGCAGAGCCAACGGTTACAATCCAGGAAAATGTCGTTTCACTTCCAGATCCTTCTGAGGAAATCTCATTAGACCTTTCATCTGAGGCAAACGAAGCCATAGAAACCGAAAACGTAACAACCATTAACGAATTGGCCTCCCCTGACATTCCTCCAGGACAATTTCTCCCAACCATGACCATCCCAGAAACCCAATCCCTAGGAATCCCTATACCTTCAGTGTCAACAATGGATTCAACTTTACCCGATACGGGGAATGTTGTTTCCATTGAGTCTGACACTGATACCGCCTCCCTGACATCAAATGACTATCAGACAAAAACTAAAAGAGCCCGGACAAAATACTTACCTACGATCACCGACAAAAATTCGAGACCTGGCAAACCTAGCCAAATACCATTACCCCGTAAATGACTTTGGACATTAAAATCGCTTCTATCAACATAGGAGGGATAAAATCAGCCGAGCGTCGACAAATACTCTTTAACTTTTGCAGGGATGGTAATTTTGACGTAGTGGGCCTGCAAGAGGTGGCATTTCATTCGTGTCCGATTATTGAAAGCTGCTACCACTTCTTGTCGAATGTTGGGCCCAATAAAAATGGGACAGCCTTTCTTGTTAAACATGGCTTGGACCATTCTCGACTTCTTCTTGATCCTGACGGCAGGCTGATGTCCATAGATTTAAATTCTTTTACTGTCATCAACATTTATGCTCCGTCAGGGAAACAGGCTAAGGAGGAGAGAAACAATTTTCTTCGTCGTACCATTCCTGCTTATGCTTCAACAACTCGGCTGCCCTTGGTGTTGATAGGCGATTTTAATTGCGTTGACGACATCCAGGATAGGAAACAAACCAAATCCCAATCCTGTCCTTCTAAAATAATTAACCTTGCTTTGAAGGAGATGATTGAGGGCTTGGAACTCATTGATATCTGGAAAAAGCTAAAGAAAACTGAACCAGGCCATACTTTTCATCACCATGGTGGTTCCTCTCGACTTGATCGGATTTATGCTAGTAAGGCTTTCGCAGATAATTTTAGATCTATCTGCTTACAACATTTGTCTATTAGTGACCATCAGTCGATACAGTCTTCCTTTACATGCAATCTCAACATCCCTCATCTTGCAAAATCTACTGTTGGCTTATGGAAAATGAATGTTTTGATCTTGTTAGAAGAAGGTTTCCAAAGAACTGTCATTGATTTCATTGAACAATGCTCTAGTCATCCTCTAAGGCTAAGTAACGTAGCAAATTGGTGGGAGAGTGTCCTGATACCGGGTATCAGACGCATCGCGATTGCATATTGCAAACAAAGGGCTAAAAGAATAAGAGAAACAAAGCTATTTTATCAGTCTTGCATGCAAGAGATGTCCCAAGCAGACACCTTTGATTGGGTTGCCTTTCAAGAGTTGAGAAACTACTCAAAGTCTTGGGAGGAGAGCACACTCAAAGGATTCGGAGTTCGATCCCGTTGCTTTGAGGGAGAAGAAAATGAGGATGCAACCATATTTCATGTTAGCCGTGCCAGAGAAAACTTTCGCAGATGTCGTATTGAGAAAATCATTGCCCCCAATGGCGAGTGCTTAACAACCAAAGAGGATGTCTCTAGAGAAATTGTTTCACATTTTACATCGATTTTTAAAAGTCAATCTTCTCCTGACATGCTAGCAGGGACTGGCTTTCTTGAGGGAGTAAAGGATTGCTGTAAAGTCTATCCAAACCTCACCGTACCTATTTCATCACTTGAAATTAAATCAGCCCTTATCCAAACCAAGAAGAACAAGTCTCCCGGTACCGATGGCATTCCCTACGAGTTTTATCTAGCGTTTTGGGATGAAATCGCTCATCACTTTCTGGATATGTTTAATCATATCCTGGAAAGGGGAACCTTAACGTCATCTCAGGGGCAAGCAGCGATAAGACTTATTCCTAAGTGTCAGGACGCGTGTGGGGTTTCAGACTTTCGGCCAATATCTCTCCTCAATTGTGATTATAAAATCATGGCATCTGTCTTAGCGAGACGGTTGAGGCATACCCTTCCAGACACCATTGGACCTCACCAGAAAGGTGGGGTTCCTGGTCGATTAATTTTTGACAATCTATGCTTGTATAGGGATGTTATTCAATACGTTGATGACCGGGGATGCCATGATTCTTCTCAACCTTCGGTTCAAGGTATGGGCAACGCTATTGTCGGAGTAGACTTCGAGAAAGCTTACGACCTGGTTAATAGGGATGTCCTCTGGAGGATACTGGAGGTTATGGGTTACCCTTCTACTTTCGTTCGTTGGCTACAAACTATGTACTCGATAGCAGGAATTTCAATCCTCAACGGTACGGAAGTGGCAGGGGAGATTCATGACATCCAGTCCATCCGACAGGGATGTCCCCTTTCGATGCATCTGTTTGTTCTATATATCGAGCCCTTACTTGTCCGCTTGTCTCATGAACTCCGGGGTATTAGATTTTTTAATCAAAAACTTGTTGTCAGAGCCTTAGTTGATGACGTCACAATTTTTGTTTCATGTGACAATGATTTAGTAATTGCTGGAAAGGTTTTGGAACTTTTCTGTCAATGGACTAAGGCGAGGATGAATAAACAGAAAACAAAAGCCCTGGGACTCGGGAGGTGGCGAAATCGGGTACACTGGCCTTTGCCATGGTTGACGTCAACCGAGATTTTGCCCTTACTAGGAATTAAATTTTCTTCATCTATTTCAGAGACAGCCGACAGGGTCTGGAATCATGCATTTGGTCATTTGCAGGGTATTCTGCGAGAGAATGCCTCTCGTCGATTCACTCTCCATCAGAGAGTGAATTTTCTCAAGACGAAGGCTCTCTCCAGAACTGTTTACATAGCCCAAGTTCTCCAATGCAGTGACCAAATGGCTGATCGAATCTTGTCGGCTGTCATGACTTTTGTTTGGATAGGGAGGATAGAAAGGCCTCAGAGGTCGGTAGTTTACCGTCCTGTCAACCAGGGAGGATTGGGAATGATCAACACCACTTTGTTTTATCGTTCCCTATTTTTATGTCCCATATACAAAGTCCTTACCGGTCCTGATAGCCCAGAAAGTTCTCTGCTCCGCTTCTGGTTATCCTTTCCTCTCCGCAACATGCTTCAGCTCTACAACAGAAACAAGCCAGCGGCAGTCATCGAGAGACCTTCTTACCTTCTGGAACCCCTGCGTCAGATCAAGGATCTACTTAGGGCAGGCATCCTGGCGCATGGTAAACCAATTATTCATAGGAAAACCTATCGTCATTGGATCCAGGAGGTGAGCGGTCCGGGGAAGATAGAGATCCTGCCGCCCGATTTGGACTGGCCAAGTATCTGGAGGGAAATTGCAGCCTTACCAGCCAACGTCAAGGAAATTATGTTTCTCTTCAACCAGCGACTTCTACCAACACGAACTAGATGCCATCGGTTTGACTCCCTCGCCGACGAGAATTGCCAACTTTGTCATCAATTTCCAGAAACCGATGAGCATCTAGTCATCTACTGTCCACTTCGAAACAAAGTTTGGAGCTGGTTGGAGGGAACAGTACGTCGCCATGGCTGCAAAACTCCTCCAGAAAACTTCATCCGTGGCGATATCGGGCCAACAAGACATCGCCGGACCATCTTCACTCTCGTGGCTGCCTACATCTACGCTACATGGAAGGAAAGGAGCCGTAACCGAATCCCAACAGAAGTGGAAGTGGAGAACTTATGGGTCTCCATTTTGCCCCCTCCTCAGAAATAATTGTTTTAAAAGTTTATTTTTGTTTTGTTTTGTTTTATTTGATATATTTTTTTTGCTTCGTCATTTTATCTTCTTATTTGTCATTATGTGTCATCATATACCCCTTTAATTCAATAATCATTGTTTACATTTTAAAAAATCGTCTGCACCCAAAAAGCCATTCTGTTTGTTTTGTTTGTTTTGTTTTGTTTTTTTTTGTTTGTCAACGGTTGCCATATCGCCTCAATTCATTAACCCCCCAAAATAGCGTTTTGTTAGTAAAACGAAGAATGAGAAAATATTGAAATAAAAGGAAATTTTAAAATAAAAAAAAAAAAGTTCGATCCTGGGTGAGAACAGCCTGGTATTTGGATTTTTCAACATGAACGCACTCTACTTATCAGTCAAACAGCTTTGTTTGATTGTCAAGAATGACTGGAGTACACATAAAATTAGCAAGCAGTTCGTAAAGAGGTGATAAAAGTATTCCAGGTCATCATTTTCTGTGTTTTTTACGGTTATCAAGTTTGTTTGCCAATGATGACTAGCCAACAATGCAAAGAGAATATGGAGGCAGGGAGTTTTATTCAAGTATCATCAGGAGTTTATGCTAAAATGACAAAACAGTTCAAATCGTTTCCTATCGCCCCTGGGTGGGATCGAACCACCAACCTTCCGGTTTTTTTTCATATTAAATCACTTTATTGTCACTTGTAAATTATAAAATAGGTACAAAGTAACTTTGAATTTATGAACATACGCAATGGACACGTTTGAACAAGAGGGACATCAACAATGATAGGGACCTACTATGCCATAGGCTGAGATATGGAGCTAATTTTCATAATTGGAATTACATGCTATACATTAAAAGGGAACAAGGAGTGGTTTTTGAGGGTAGATGTTAAGGATTATAGGGTATTTTTTTATGAGGAGCCCTTTTCCAGAAAGATTGCAGTTCGTTTATGGTTGGGACGCAGTTGCGAGTCCGTGCCGTCTAATTTGCGATGATGAAGGATTGGATGAGTGATCGGGCTATCTTCTTGTTGGGGCAGTTACCGACGTCTCCATGGATGGCGGACCGTAGTGGTTTGTAGCATTTCAGTTTTGTTAATTGGATTCGAAGCCAGTTGTTTATGTTAAATTTTTCCGGACAGGTTAGCATCAAGTGCTCGTCCGTCTCTGGTCCAGATTTACATAGAGGACATTGGTCGTTATCCGACAGGTTGAGGCTCTTGAGGCGAAGCATTGTTGGAAGTTGATCGTGGTTGAAATCCCAAACCAACTCCCCGTTTCTGCCTTTTAGGGTTGCCACCCATCGCCAGATGGACGACCAATCGAGGTCGGCTTTCGCCTTTTCCGTTCTCCCTAGATGGCTGACGTCGGAGATGAGATGACCATAGATGGCACGATGGTTAGCTGCTGATGTTGAGGTGAATATGCCTGACTTTATGAGTTTGGAGATGACAGATGATGAATTTTTGAAGTACGTATGTGATGAATTGTTTGGCGCTGTGACTGATTGCACAATTCCAGGCATGAGTGTTTTTAGATGCGGTCCTAACCAATAAACTGCTGCAGCTCTTTCTAAGGCCTCAGGGTGGATGAGCGATTTAAAGATTTGTCGGGTGAAAAGTGAGAGGAAGAATTGAAAAGGTAAAATGGCACCCAACCCTCCCTGGTTTCGGGGACGAATAAGAACTTCAAGTTTTGGGTGTTCCCTCCGTTGGGCCCATAGGAATCTACCAAATTTTCTCCTTATAAGCATTGCTGTTGTTTTGTTACATGGGAGTACATGTGCGATATGAATAAGTTGTGATATGGCATATTGTTTTATGAAAAGTGCACGGCCATAAAACGTGAAGTGACGGTGTGTGTTGTTAATGAGTATGGTTTGGACGATGTTTATTTGACGTTGCCAGTTATTGGTGATAGTGGTTTTGGTGTTTGGGGAAAAAGAGATTCCGAGTACTTTAAGTTCATGTACTTAGGTAATCCAATTGAAGGGCCACGACCGTTTCGACATGGATTGAAAACTAGTACTTGGGTCGGGAGTTGAACCAGCAATCTTTACGTTTGCAGACGTAGCTTTAACCGACTGCGCTACAACATGACTTTGCGGTTCTTTCAAAGCCCAAATCCCAAGCCCTAACAATTTGGTTTTGTCTTTGTTAATTCTTGCTCGAGTCCAGGCACAAAATTCCAGAACTATCTCGCACGCCTGGCGGACATCTTTTAGTGAGGACACAAAAACGACCAAATCATCTACGTAGGCTCGAACTTTTATGCATTTTCCGTAGTGCTCAATGCCGTTGATACCCTGCTTCAAGGCAACAAGGAGTGGTTCAATATAGAGGGCGAACAAATGGATAGATAGGGGGCACCCCTGTCGCACTGACTGAGCTTCATCTATGGCGCCGACTATATCGTTACCGTTTAGAGGGCATAGCTGAGTAACGCTGTACAGGGTTTTTAGCCAATCAACGAAAACGGTGAGATAGCCCATGGTTATCATAACTTCCCATAAAACGTCTCGATTGACAAGATCATAAGCCTTTTCGAGATCGTACGCGATGATGGCAGCTGGTTTGAGATAAGAACCTTGTTTTAATTTACGACTTGTGTTATCAATGACATCTCGAATTAAACATAAGCTGTCAAAGATATACCGACCGGGTACGCCACCTTTTTGATGGGATCCTAGTGAAGTTGGAAAGGTTTTCCTCAGACGGAAAGCTAAAACTGACGCTATCAACTTATAATCAGAATTTAATAAAGATATTGGCCTATAATCGGTGATTTTTCTCGGATGTGAGGTTTTCGGAATTAATCTGATCGCTGCTCTTCCCTGTGATGGTTGGAGCTTCTGTTTGTCTAGTAAGGAACGCATCATCTCCAGGAAATGTGGCCCGAGTACATCCCAGAATTTCAAATAAAATTCAAAAGGTATACCATCGGTTCCAGGAGACTTGTTCTTTTTCGTAGCCTTTAGTGCAATGTTAATTTCCTCCACCGAGAAAGGGGCTGTAAGGAAACCGTCAACATCTGGGATCGAACCTAGTTCCTTTCCGTCATTTGTTTGAGCGCTAACTGACTGAGATATTAGTGCTATATTCAGACCGTTAGTGGTGGATTTTGGAAGGTTAAGTACATCTCTGATTCCTTTTAAGAAATTCTCAGCTAGCTGGTCATCGGGAAGAGGTTGGTTTTTGAAAATTTTACTAAAATACTCAATTATTTCTTTGTTAATTTGCACTGGGTTGGTTAGTGTACGATTTTCATTAGTTTCGAGCTTTGTGATCAGAGATCTTTGGAAATTACTTCTGGATTTGTTTATCTGAAATGTAGTTGCTTCTTCCTCGGCCAAACTCTCTACACGTGAGCGTATGGCGAACCCCTTCATTGCTTTTCGCTCCCAGGCTAGTAACTCGCGTTTCAATTCCGTGTAGCGTGCAAAATCGAAGTTCGCACTGTTCACAGTTTCCTCAAGTTGGCTTTGGAGTAATTTCCGTTTAGACCTCTGCTCACAGATTCTCTTTTTGCAATAATTAATCGATAACCGTTTTATTCCAGGTTTGAACAGATTCTCCCACCAGAGGTCTACGTTGTCATTACGCAATGGGTGTTGGGACATGTCTCTAATAAAACTTTTCACCAAATCTGTATATTCATCTTCTTCGAGAACTGCCATATTGAGCTTCCACAAGCCCATCGGCCTTCTTTTTGTTAATGCAAGGGGAGTGGTGTTGGTTATACAACCTACGACGGGTCTGTGATCGCCGATTGGTAAATTGTGTATTTCGATATTGGAAAATTTAACGGGCTGCTGGAGATAAATCCGGTCTAACCTTGCCTGGCCAGTTGCACAATTGTACGTCCAACCAGGTTCGTTTTTACGAATTTCCTCCAGACATCTGTTAGTTCGAGGGCCTTCACCAAATCTCTAAGGGATTCTAATTGTGCTAGTTTGTTTTTGGGAGGTGTGGTTTTAGTACTATTCCTATCCTCAAATTCGTCCACAGCATTAAAATCTCCCAAGACAATAGCTGGCGCCTTATACTTGGTGACGTAAGCAGGAACAGTTTGTCGGAAAAAAAAATCTCTGTTACTCTTATTTTGGTCACCAGATGGGGCGTAGATGCACACGAATGTGAGACCCCTTACCTCCATGGCTAAGAGCCTTCCCTCGGGCTCGATCAATACGTTTTTAGCGCGAAGGCCGTGACGTACTAGGATTGCCGTTCCATGTTTTCTTGGGCCCAGATTCGTAAACATTTGGTAATGTCTGGTGAAAATAGGACAGGAGTGGAATGTTATTTCTTGCAGACATATAATATCGAGTTTGTGTTGCAAAAAGAAATCCAGTATTATCTGCCGTTTTTCCGGTAAAGAAGTCATGGCGATATTATATGTTGCGATGTTAGTCATGTTAGTCTATTTAAATTTAGGTTTAGGGGTTTGGCCCTTTTCGGCATGGACTTGCGTCTTAGACTTCTGGCTTTCATTAATTTTCTTTTTGCGCATGGCTTCCATGGCTTTAATTGTTCTCTGTTGAATTCCGGTTTGTAGAGTGCTAAGATCCATTTTTAGTGATTGCTGGCTATCGCTCACGTGGCTTGTTTGGCTATCACGTAGCCGTTGTCCGGGCTGAATACTGTCGGAAGATAATGAAATATTATCCTCCGGTGTCGAACCCGGGTCCTCATCGATTGTATCCATGTCACTATCCCCCTGATTCTCTGTCAAAATATGAGACTGAGTTCCTCCCTTTTGGGCACCTTCTAGATTGCTACAACTATTATCTGAAATATTAGTAAAGGAAATGTTAGTCTGACTTAGGTTTGAACCCTGATTCTCGTTATCCTGAGATGCAGCCTCTACCTCATGAGCTACTACAGTCGTATTTTCAACGGCTTCCTCTCTATTTAAATCAAGGTAAGTTCCTCCGCCTCCTCTTTTTTGTGATTGTTTTTGTTGGTCACGGTATTCCCGTGACTCGGTTGTTTTCTTTTTTCTTGGCGGCTTAGTTGATCCGCTCGACGATTCCGAACTGGAATCATCATCGCTGTTTTCAGCGCTGTGAGGATTTTTAGATAAATCAGGGTTCGATAGAGAATCCTCTGAGATCTTGTCAATACCGGCTGACCTTTTTGCTAACACGGGGAAAGCCTGCACGTCAAGTTGAGGAGCAGGCTGGCTGCTCATTTCAGCTTCACCGCCACCAGAGATTGTCGCCTTGTTTAGTGTGGGTTTGGTTAGTACACTACTATAGGTGCGAGTTCCAAAGGGGCCCTTGTTATTCATGCTTGGGATGGCTACTTTGTTAGCTAATTTGGGGCAGTTTGCTAAGACATGGGTTGGGGATTCGCACATTCGGCATGTTGGCATTTGTCCTCCATAAGAAACCATCAACGGATTCTTGTAATTTCCGAAATTAATGTAAGACGGGATGTTTTTACGGATTTCCATGTCAACATTGACAACCCCTGTCTTAATACCGTTCCATTTTGGCAACGACCTGTCTTGATAAGTATCTCAAAAGATCCTAGACACCGATCCATAATCACGCAATCTCCTGGCCAACTGGTTTAAATCATCATCAAACTTAAAATGTTGGATCCTAACTCGAATCAGGTTGATCGACCTATCCCGTACATTTATTCGAACCTCTCTATTTCCTATCACAACCGATTCCTTTTCACCGTATTTGGCCATAAAAGCATCATGCCCAAAAAAGAAAAGAAAACCCCTCCCGTAAAGAAAATGGGGTAGACCCACTGGGAGGGGGGGGAGATGGGATAGACACTTGCAAAACAAAAGGCGCGATAATAACAATGGGCACAAAAAGGGGCAAAGAAAAACTAATGAAACCGGCACACAAAATCAAGAAAACTTGAGACAAAGAAAATGATAGAGGGACTTACAGTTTGAATTCAGGGTCACAAAAAAAAACAACGAGAGCTATGCAAAAACACGTCTGTTAACAACCGACCGCGCTAGCCAATTGCGCCACAAAGGCATCTGATGATGTTGGTGACTTCTTCTCTGTTAATCTTCTTCTTCTTCTTCTACAGTTCTTGATCATCTATGTTATGTTTGAATTTCGGTTTAGGATAGCGCTGTTTCCTTGACGAAATAGTTTAGTTTTGAGTATAATAGTGATTCTTTCAGAATACATTTCATTTGTGCCTGGCTAGCTCAGTCGGTAGAGCATGAGACTCTTAATCTCAGGGTAGTGGGTTCGAGCCCCACGTTGGGCGGTAGTATTCAAAATGTCGGTGGTCCGAACTAAAGTACGTGGATGTCCAAGTATCAGTTCTAATAGTGTAGTGGTTATCACGTCGGCCTAACACGCTGAAGGTCCTCAGTTCGATCCTGGGTGGGAACAAAGCACTTCTCGGCACACTAACAGAACAAATAGGATTCTCATGGTAGTTTTTGGTAGCTAGCAAATAAAACTTTTTCCTGAAGCGTGTCATATGGTATAACCTAGCGTTCTCATAGTGTAGCGGTTATCACGTCGGCCTCACACGCTGAAGGTCCTCAGTTGGGTGCAGACGTGTTTTTCCTTGTGTCTCGCTTTGTCACCAAACTGTGAGTTTATTACTTTGTTTATTTGTTGTTTTTTTCGTATTTATTGTTTGTGTTGTGTATATTTGTAAATAGTTGTGTGTTAGGCAATTTTTCCGTTTTATTGATTGTTTGTGATTGTTGTGTTTTGGTTGGGGTCATTCCCCTTCCTTCCCTGGCTGTTTGACAGTAGTCCTCTTTGTTTTGAGGGGCAATGGCTGTCAAATGGCAAAACTGTGTTGACATCGATTTCGGGGTCCGATTCCCGAGATTGAGCATGCGGGCGGTACATGGGTTCGTCCGTTCGTTAAAGTAGAACCACAGGATGTGTTAGGTCTTGTAGCAGTGCTAGTGCAATAATTAGTCAGCCACGTCTAACGTGACTGACTTCAAAACTGCATGCAAAGAAAGAAGAAGGGTGGAGGGTTCAGAGAACTGGTTAGTTAAAGCTTAACCTAATATTCTGGTCGTCTTGTCGTGCGTGGTAAAACGTGGGTTAAGACCCGTCAGCCAGTCACGTCGGCTGCCCGGGTGCGGAAGAACCACCGAAAGGAAAGAAAGGAAGGATAGGGCAAGGGGTTACTTACAATTCGTTGGACATCGTACACGCGGCGGTCGGAACGGTGGTGGGTCGCAATAACGTGGCGGGCCGGTTTTATCTGGTAGACGGTGGCGGGTCGGGTCGGCGATGGTCACGGAAGCGTGGCGGGGCGCGATATCGGGTAGATGGGGCGGGTCGGGTCGGTGACGGTCACAGCAGCGTGGCGGGGCGCGATATCGGGTAGACGGTGGCGGGTCGGGTCGGCGACGGTCACGGCAGCGTGGCGGGGCGCGATGTCGGGTAGACGGGGCGGTGGTCGAGTCGGAAGAAACAGAACACGGAACGACAGCTCGGTGGAAGGCAGTTTATTTTTTCTAACACTTACAACAACGTTCACTACGAACTAAGCTACACCGTTGCTAACAAGAGACTAACTCGAGGGGCGACAAAGATTTGGGTTTTATACCCCACGTACGCTTGGGGACGCTAAGGTTAGCGTGGGTAATAAATTAGAAAGCATACGCCACCAGTTCACGAAGGAATGTGAACTGGTGCGCAGCAAAGCCCAGCGGTCAAGGGTGGGGACATTGACTCCTCGGTCAAATGGCAGAAGGTAATAAAACGATAGGATCAATAGCGGGGGAGGAAACGGGGTCAAGGGAAGGGACACGGCACATGAAAATTCCAAAAAAAGGCAACTTAAGTTTTAGGACATTTATTTCTAATTCAAGAGTCCTTACATGACTCCCTATCTTGGAAGATTGCGTCCCGCAATCAACTCGGTGTGTCTCGATGAACTATGACTGGGGGTCAGTAGCTACTTCTGTCTGGTTTTGGGGTGGACGACCGTGGCCAGCCTCCTCCTTCCTCGCTCCCGGTGTCGGTTTGGGAGCCCTCCCATTCGAAAGCTGGGCACCTATACTCTCGGCCCCTTTGGGATGGGAGCCTATATGCTCGTTCGACGTACCGCGCCATTGCCAGGTCCTCTCCGTCTGAGTCCAGGGAGTAATGGCTGCTGACGACGCTGACGTTGCATTGCTCGCCACGAAGCCTCGCGATGCTGTCGTTTAGTGCTGCAACGTGTATGCCCCGTTCCTGGATGTCACTGGCCGGTGACAAGCAGTACGGTGAGGCCCGGTCCTGAAGTAGCGCGGCCGGATCTAGGATGATGGTTGAGGTGCAGGAGGAGAAGGACTTTCCTTCCCAGTTGTCGGCTACCGAAAATAGGGAGGCGCCATCGGTGTCCACGGAGACATCCGCGTCATACATAACCTCGTCGGCGTAGGGGTCGTCCGCGCAATACAGGATGTCCTCTTCGCCATCCGGGCAGGCCGGCACGTATTGGAATTCCTCCATGTCGGACGAGTAGTCTGCGCAGTAGAGGATGTCTTCTTCGTCGGAGTCGGGGATCCAGGCGACTTGTCCACCTTTCTGGTTTTTCCGATCGTCCATGAAGTGGAGGAGGAAGGGTTGGAGCCTAAGGGTAGAATTAGGTAAGGATTAGGGAGGTTTGGTATCGAAGGGTTTGTGGGGTGTAATGATCCGGTGGGGTAAGGGGGGTACATTGCATATTTGACAATCACGAGGGTTCTAACTAACTACTTTACTCTAATGTCTAGAATATTGCAAAAGGGGGTATAAGGCAGAAATAATCGAATAGGGGACGTGCGAATAAGGAAGAGAGCTAGCTGGGGACAGATGAAAGGGGTTATAAGGGTCCGCTTCGTCATCAGCGGTGCGACAAGAGGGCTGCTGCTTCTCGTTGCTGAGCCAAGCGGAGTGAATGGGCGGTCGGTGGGGGTTGATAGGTCATTCCAGGCCGTGTCGGAACGTTCACTCCGGCAGGTGCGGATGGGGTCGGAATGTTTACGATGGTAACCGGTGCACTCGGGGCGGTTCCTGGGTTCACTTGGGGAGCCAGCTCGATGTCATGGCGAATGGATTGGGGTGGGGTTAGCCAACTGCAGGGGTTGAAGTATCTGCAGCAGGGAATGTAGGCCCCCAAAAACGAGCCCAATCCACAGAACCGGAAGGCCAGTGCTATAGACACGCCTATTCCAGACAGGGCGCCAAAATTTCGGAGCCAGCGCCCCATTCTTGCCGTGAACGAGATGTCATCAGCTTGCCCTGGGTGGACGAGGATAGTATCCACGTGCCGTTCCCCGGACATTTCGGTGACGTACCCCATCTGGATGTAGGCCAGAATGTCAGCCATAATCTTGGAGGGGGCTAAGGGGTGTGAAATTACGGTCGGGTGTAGTTGCATAATCATTCCGAGGGAGTTGTCGACTTCTAGCGGTGCTGCATCGATGAGCCGACGCCCATGGGCAATTAAGGTCGGGTTTATCGGCGTCCAAGTGTTATTCTTGAAGGTGTGCGCCTTTCCGTTAAAGTTAACGAAGTTGGCGTGCCAATAGCACTCGGAGTACTTGGTAAGCTCCCAGCCTTCGACGCTGATGGTTTGATTTCCAATTTTCGGTTGAGCTCCACACGACGTGAAGACCGTCTCGAAGGTGACGTTTTGCGCCGTGCATTGTAGCACGGAAACAGAGGCACCGACTGCGAGCAGTTTTGTGCAAACGGGAAGGTCTAGGTGCGAGGCTGCAAGCCAGCTGTCGTACTGGGCCGTCGTTGTAGCGGCGTGATAGGCGGCCTTGCGACTTTCACACTGCAGGTTTCGGATCTCTCGAGCCAGATGGTTGGAGATATCCATGGCGAAATCTCTGATGTACTGGGTGTGACTTGCGTACTCAATTTCGGACCGTGTTAGCATCGCTAAAGCCAGTCCTATCGCTTCTTCCGTTCGATTCGATTTTGTTTCGTTGCTGTTAACTTCCTTGGGCGCGTCTCGAACCGCGATGACGACCTTGTCCATACCCAGAACCGGGTAGAAGGCCGCTAGGCTTTCGTTACCGCAGACGGAACTGTTTTTTGTTACATAGATGAAGTCCAGCTGCTTTGCGGGATCACGTATACGGAAGATGGTTTCGTTTTCCGTTGTGTATTTAACGCCCAGGCCCTTTTCGACGAGCCTCAGCTCGCATGGCTTCGACTCCTTCCAGGAATCCTCCCATACGAGGATGACGAGATTATGTTTAAAAGAGCCGCTGATTGCTCCCGGTATGTCGCCAAGTGGGGAACTAATAGTACAGTTCGGACACTCTGTCTGTAGGGTCACTTCCTCTAATCGGCAATTGGTCATCTTTTCCGTTGTTGTCTGGAGCCAAGAGGTTTCGACGAACGGGTAACCTTCCAACGCAAAGGTCTCCGGCCCAATGATGTCCATGGCTTTTCCGCGGCACTGACGTGAATCCCTCATCCTGCGACACATCGCGGCGTCGATTTCAATTGGCTTGCGGCTGTGAGAGACTTGGTTCCACTGCCAGAAGTCTTTGTAGACAGTGGTCGTCACTTCCCACATGCTGCACGTGTGACCAGCGAATCGTTTCACTTCTGGGAGCGTGGAGTAGACGGCGTACGTGATTGGTTTCGGAGGGGTTGGGGCGGCTTGATACTCACACTCCCCTTCGTCTGTTTTTAGGAACCCTAGATTCACCGCATTGTCGCAGTTGCAGACAGTGGCGTTGAACGCCGCCGAGGGGACAAGGAGGAAGAGTGCCAATAGGGATGTCACAATTAATCTAAACATACAAATATATAAGGTGGGTTTGAAGAACTAAGAACACATTTTAATTGCCTATTCTACGTAACCTAACAGTGTCATGGTGGGTACAAGGGAGAGGGAGTTCGTGGTAATTGGTAATAAAGAGAGAAGGGTTCCTTAGCTACGCATATTTTCCTATTCTAATTTTTGAACGTTGTTAAGTGATCTAATACTACTGGTGAGGGAGGGAGTAGGAGTCATTCTAAGTGGCGCGGGGGTCTAAGAGCACTCCACGGTCGAAGACCGGGTCGGCGCTCGGGGCGAGGCACATCCATGGGGCGGGGTGGGGTTAGCGTCTCGGTCGGCGGGGGGTCTTCGTCCTCGACTTCCTCGATAGCTGGGAGCTCCGTCCGGAGATCTATGAGGTTGAAGTCATCCCTTTCTGCGAGCTCTTCATTGGTTGGGGCCGGAAGTTCGAGTTCGCGGGTCGGATTAAGTGACGTGTCTTCCTTACGGTTGTCCTGGAATTCAACGCAGGGTTCTTCCTTCCAAATCATCGATTCGTAGAGGGGCTTAATCCGGTTTACGTGGACTAACTGAGTCTGTTTGCCGGCGCACTCCTGGATTTCTACTGTGTGGTTGTCGTTGACTTTTAGAATGCGAAATGGATCCATGAAGCGCGGAATTAATTTTTTGCTGGTACCTATCATTGGTGCTCTAACGTCAATAAGTACTTTGTCGCCCACCCTGAATTCCTGTTGTCGAGCGCGTTTATCGTACTGCGCCCTTTGTTGTTCCCTAGCCAAGGCTAGGTTGTCTTTTACTAAAAGGAATGCTTCATGCAAGCGTTGCATAATTTGGCTTTTATAATCCGAAGGGGTGATGATGTTGGTGGATGGTGCAAGCAGAAATTGATCGATGGGCATCGTTGGGTCGCGGCCGTGATTTAGGAAATATGGCGTTTCCAGGGTGGAGGAGTGCACAGAATTTCTATAGGCAAATGCTACCGGACCAAGCATCTCTTCCCATTTTGGGAATCCTTGATCCATGTATTTACGTAGCATCTCCACTACCGTCTTATTGAATCTTTCTGTAAGTCCATTTGTTTGGGGGTGGTAGGCTGTGGTTCTTAATTGCTTAATTTGCAATTTCCTACACAGAGAGGAGAAGAGTTCCGATGTGAAGTTCGAGCCACGGTCTGTGACTATAGCTTTTGGAGGGCCATGGTACAAGACGACCTTGTCCATTAACGCCTGGCTTGTGGTCAAGGCTGTCTGATCTGGTAGAGCGATGACCTCCACCCATTTGGTGAAGTAGTCCGTGATGACAAGGACGTGGTTGTTTCCTTGCAGAGAGTGGGGTTGGATGGGCCCCAGGAAATCTAGCCCGAGCAGCTCGAAAGGTTTAGATGTTATATCTAGCGGGTTTAGGAAAGCCCGGAGGTTCGATCGTCGTTGAAGAGCGCAGGGTTCGCAAGCTAAACAATACTCCTTAACGTCGGGCAGCATTGTCGGCCAGTAGTATTTGTCCCGTAAGCGTAGGATTGTCCTTTGATAGGCTAAATGACCGGATAGCGGAGAGTCGTGGTACTCCTGTAGTAGGGGTTTCCTTAAACTAAGTGGGACTACCACTTGGTCTTGTGCAAAACGTCGTCTCTTCTTCGAAGTTGGTTCGTTGCGGCGGACCAATAATCCATTAGATATGGAAAACAGATCGATTTCTTTCGCCCAGATCTGAGTACTGTTTTCTTCGCTGAGGGTGCCGTTCTCCAGGTAGTCCTTTATGCTGCGGCAGAGGGGGTTGTTCGCGGAACATGGTGTCCTCGGTTTTTGGGGTGGCTGGTACTGCTTTGACCGGAAGTCTAGACAAGAAATCGGCATTCTCGTGAACGCGACCAGGGCGGTATTTGATGGAATACTTAAGGTTGGCCAACATGATTGACCACCTTCCTAGTCTTCCGGTTTCGTCCTTGAAGGTTTGTAACCACTGAAGTGGCCTGTGGTCGCTGACGATGGTGAAGGGCTCATCCTGGAGGTAGTGGCGGAAACGTTTGATTCCAAAAATCACTGCTGCCGCCTCTTTCTCAATGGTTGAGTACTTCACCTCCGCTTTGTTAAGGTGTCGACTGGCGTAAGCGATTGGTTTGTCTTTTCCGTCGTGCATCTGGGATAGGACCGCGCCTAGGCCGTAATCACTGGCGTCGGTGTAGATTAAAAATTCCTTCGAGAAATCCGGGTACGCCAGTATCGGTTCCGACGTCAGACATTTCCTGAGGAATTCGAAGGCTTCCTCCTCCGACGCTCCCCAGATTACCTTGTCGTTCGGTTTTCCATTTGTTTGGCACAACAGCGGGTGGGCGATGGTGGAGAAGCCCTTGATGAAACGGCGGTAGCACGAAGCTAGTCCTAGGAAGGACTGCAAATCCTTGACGGTTTGGGGTTTTGTGTAGTTTGCTAGGACGTCGACTTTACTGGGGTCTGGGGCAACGCCTTCTGCGGAGATGATGTGCCCCAGGTACTGCACCGATTTTGCCAGGAATTTACATTTCGAGAGCTTTACCCTGAGGTTAGCTCTGTCTAGCAGTTCAAAAATCCTGTTAAGGTTCTTGATGTGGTCCTCTGTGGTTTTTGAGAAGATGATTATATCGTCCAGGTAAACCAAACATGTTTTGCCGATCTCCTCCTGTAGGACGAAATTCATAAGGCGTTGAAAGGTGCCTGGCGCGTTGGTCAAACCGAATGCGAGGCGATTCCACTCGTACAAGTTGTTTTCCACGATGAAGGCAGTCTTCTCCTTTGAGGATTCCTCCATCTCGATCTGCCAGTATCCGGACGCTAAATCCAAAGTTGAGAAGCATTGTTGGCCATGCAGCAGATCCAGTACGTCGTCGATTCGTGGCAGTGGGAAGGAATCTTTCTTCGTCACCGCGTTTAGTTTCCGGTAATCTATGCACAGGCGGTCGTCTCCTGTTTTCTTCTTTACCAGTACGATTGGGGCAGCCCATGGGGAAATGGAAGGGCGGATGATGTTGTTAGCGAGTAGTTCCTCGATGATCTTCTTCGAGGCTTCCTTCTGGTGCGGGGATGCTCGATAGGGTCTCTGGCGGATGGGGCCCAGTCCTTGGGTGTCGATTACATGTTTAACCAGCCCTGTGTTGCCCAAGTCGCTGGTCTTGAAGGCGAAGACATGTTGGTTTGCCAAGAGCAGATTGCGCAAACTGTTCTTGACGTCCTCAGCGACATCGGGTAGGGAAGCTTCGAGAATCTCGGGCGGAAGGTTGCTTGGTTTGTTGGCGCAGGAAGCCACGCGAGCACATGGTCTGAAAGCCACACGCCCTAGTGTAGTGTGCCGTGGAAGGACGATCGTTTGGCTTGTCTCGTTGATTAAGGCGATCTGGAAAAATCTTTCGTTCGGCTTCGTAGAGACGTAGGGGTCTACTCGGAGTCCGGGGGGTAGTCGGGAGTCTTTAGTGAAGCAACAGGTGGTGTCGGGGAATAGTTTGAAGCCGCTATTCCCGCTCTCCATCAAGCATGCAGATGACGGAGGTATCTTCAATCTACTAGCCGCCATCATGATCGGCTGGTCCACGTCTTGGAGTCGATCAGACTCCTTCGCTCGATAAACGCGCCGCTCACGACCGTCGATCACGAAATCATGTTGGTAAAGAGCGTCTAAACCTAGTACGCATTCTTTCATAATTCCTTGAACGACTATGAACTCTTGCTGGAAGGGTTCATGGGGCCTCTCGTCCTCGACGAGAACATTTACTACTAAAGTCCCCTGGCAGATCAGGGGCCTGTTGCTGATATCAAAGAGGTCTACGGCTACCTCCCTCGAATACGGTAGGTTGGCTCCTTTGTTTCGAAGCTTTTCGAAGAGAGTGCTATTTATTAGGCTTCTTCCTGCTCCGCTATCTACTAGGGCGTTCACAGAACAGCCCCCTATTAGCAACCTTATTCTCGGGGTGGTGGGTTTGGATACGGACTGGACGATTTGTTGGGGCTTAGGGTATCCACCGAGTGGCCCAACATGCGGTTCGGTGGTTTCTAGTTTTCCGCCGGAGGCCGCAGGGCGCCTGCTCGTGCTTGGGGCGCTTCGTTTTGGTTTCCACCGGGGGGCGGGGGCCTCGGGTTTTTGATGGTGGGGCAGAAATTGGGGCGGTGGCCCACTCCCCGACAAGTGGTGCAGGTATCGTTTCGTTGTTGGAATTTCGTGAAACAATTTTCTGTCGTGTGGAACCCGTAGGTGTTGTGGAAATCACAAAACAAGGTTGCTTTTCTGAGGACTTCTGGCTGTCCAGGATTAGGGTCCCTGGGTTTCGGGTTCGGGCCCTGCTGCCGTGGGACAAGCTGTCGTTTAACGTCCGCGATACTCTGCTGAAATTCCGACGTTTGGGCGGCTACGGTTTGGTCAATTTTTAGGTTCAGCTTTTCAAGGGCTTCAAGAACCCCTGCTAGCTCGTTTCGGCTACCCGGGATATTGGGTGAACCGTATGCGGCGTGTATCCGCACACGGGTCTGGTTCTCTTCGATCGCCATTGCTGCGAGCTCTGCCTTATCAATTAGTGCCTCGAAGGAGTTAAACTGTTTGTGTTTCACCGGGGTTGTAGGTCGTGCTGGAGCCCTTCGATGAATCGGTCCATCATCATCTGTTCTCGGGAGGCAGCTGTTGCCGAATCTAAAACGCCTTCCATAGGGTAGGCTTTGTGGAATGCCTTGCGAATACGGTTTGCGTAACGACGCATGTTTTCTTCTGGCTCCCTCTTCATGTTGTGGAACTCGACGCTTCTCTGGGAGCGCGTTTCGGTCGAGTGGAATAGTTTCAGAAGTCGTGCTTTCACGGCTGCGTAATCTTGAGACCGGATGGGGTTGTCCAGCTTGAATGTGTCGAACTCTTCGGCCGCTTCCCCGTAGAGCTTGGAACGCATTAGGCGGAGTTTACGCGCCTCTTCGAAGTTTCCCAAGTCTAATGTGGCTTCAAGGTGAGCCACCCAATCGTCGAATCGACCAGACCTCTGCCTATCGCAATAGATCGCCACCGAGCTGAACGCTTGCATAGCTTGTTCCTGTTGGGCCATTCGCGTTCTGTCGTCTAAAGCTACACTTGTAGTGGTTGTAGGAAAACTGGGGTTTGGGGTCCCTGAGTACGAGGTGGGGGTTGGCTGGTTGGTTAGCCAGTGGGGGTTTTGTTGTCCAATGGCTGACGGGTATACTGGGGTTGAAGCTATGAAACCTGGGGGGGCAAGACTTTGGAAGGGTTGCCCCGATGGGGCGAACGGGTTGGTTGGGGGGGTGTTATAGCCCCACTGGGGTACGGATAATGGGGTGACCCCCTGGATCGTTGAAGTCGGGTGGGGATTGATGGTTCCTGGCGCGTTGCCTATGATTCCCGTTGTTTGGTCTTGCTCCGCTTGAGTGAGAGTTCTTGCGGTGCTGATCGCTGTTTTGGTCTCTACGCCAGCTTCCAGGAGTCGGGTAAGCTCCTTCTCGTAGGTATCGAAGAACGTCCCTGCTTGTATCGGGAGCGGTTTGTTTGCTCCCGCCCCGTATACGGGGAGCACCGGTGTAAAGGACACCTTTCGGTTCGACGGTGTCTTCGTGGACGCGGGGCATGGAGGACCGGATACTGGTGTTGGATGCAGGGTGTGGTGAGACATGGCGGGTGGGGCGTTAGGACAGCTGGTTGGACCCGGTGCAGGGGGTTGTTCTGCCTCTTGGTGGGGAATAGGGGAGCTGGTTGATCCTGGGGGTGTAAATTGGTTTTTCTTCTGATTGGGAATCGGTGAGCTGGTTCAAGCCGGAGGTGCGAATTGGTTTGTCTCTTGGTGGGGGTGGATTTTACTGGCGGTTCCTCGTCTGGGTTAGAATCTGAGGTTGTTATTGGACTGAACTCGTTTGGTTTGGGTAAGGTTGGGGCGGGTTTGGCAAAATCTGGTGTCGGCACGTCGACGAGCCGCTCCTCGGTGTTACGCAATACGTCGGTTCTTATCGGTGGAGTTGGGGCGTCGATGGCGGGGGCGGGATCACTGCTGCTGTCGTACGAACGAGGTAGAATGGGCGTGTACCCCGTCCGTAGGTTTAAAAATTCAAAAAGCTTTGCTGGGGTATCAAGGGAGGGGTATAGGGCCAATAAGGATAACAGAGAGACCCTGGTGTGCTCGTCGCTCATGCGGACTCGGCCGTTGGCCTCCAGATGATGCTGGAGCTCGAAGATCAGTTCCTCTTCCGGGATATCGTGAATGCGGGCGTGCCAATATTGACTATGAAACGAGATCCTCTTCTGGTTGCTGGGGGTGAGGGAGGGGTCTGCTTCGTGGAGGAGAGTGCTTGCTTGGCGTAGCAGCTCTCTCCTTTCTTCCTCCGTGTCGCTGTATTCCTTAAATAAGGATTGAGCGTGGTTCTGGAGGACGTTCTTCTGCTGTGCGAACTGGATTTCCCTACGAGCTGTGTTGTCGGTTGTTTCAAAATTTATGACGGGGGCTGTAGGTTGGGGATGTGTATTCTTTGGTCGGGCGCCCAGGTGTGCCCACTCCTCAGCGTTTGCGTGTTCCCTTATTTCCTGCGGTGTGAAATATCCCTCTCCAGGTCCTGGGTCACCCCTACAGCTGTCAACAAACTCTTCTAACTGATCCTCTATGTACTTCTGGTTCGCTGCTGCTTGGTTTGGCCCTGGGCCCGTCCTAAAGGAGGGAAAGGATTGGCGAAAGGACCTCCCCCAACGCTTAAGAAGCGGAATCTTCTTTCCCGGGCTACTATCGTCCTTCACCATTACTATTTTACCCGAATTGGTGACGCGACAACGAAACTAGACTGTGAGACGATCTTCCCTTGAAATTTCGTGGTTCGGAAGCCAACTTGAGTCCGCGGAACTCAGCGTGATCTAGCGTGACACCTTGCTTAACGATGCTACTGGATACGGGGGTATCCTGGACTGGGGAGGATGCCAAAAAAAGAAAGGAAATTGTTTGGGGTCACAGAGAAAATTCCTTCGTGAATTTTTTCCCGCGTGAGTGATCACGGTTACCCACCTCCCCTAGGCAATCTACGCGCAAGCATGAGTAACGCAACAACAAAAAGTAACGCAACAACAAAAAGTTGACAACTCGTACGCTCAATCACGCTACACGAAGACTACCCGACGCATGTCCATTCATTGAATGCACATGCAACGCGTAGTGCCCGTACCGCGGAGCCTGAACGGACGAATTGTTAGTAGCGCGTGAGACGGCAAAGGCGAGGTCAACGGTTCGGTATCGCTGCCACCAGATGCAATAATTAGTCAGCCACGTCTAACGTGACTGACTTCAAAACTGCATGCAAAGAATGAAGAAGGGTGGAGGGTTCAGAGAACTGGTTAGTTAAAGCTTAACCTAATATTCTGGTCGTCTTGTCGTGCGTGGTAAATACGTGGGTTAAGACCCGTCAGCCAGTCACGTCGGCTGCCCGGGTGCGGAAGAACCACCGAAAGGAAAGAAAGGAAGGATAGGGGAAGGGGTTACTTACAATTCGTTGGACATCGTACACGCGGCGGTCGGGACGGTGGTGGGTCGCAATAACGTGGCGGGGCGGTTTTATCTGGTAGACGGTGGCGGGTCGGGTCGGCGATGGTCACGGCAGCGTGGCGGGGCGCGATATCGGGTAGACGGGGCGGGTCGGGTCGGCGACGGTCACAGCAGCGTGGCGGGGCGCGATATCGGGTAGACGGTGGCGGGTCGGGTCGGCGACGGTCACGGCAGCGTGGCGGGGCGCGATATCGGGTAGACGGGGCGGCGGTCGAGTCGGAAGAAACAGAACACGGAACGACAGCTCGGTGGAAGGCAGTTTATTTTTTCTAACACTTACAACATCGTTCACTACGAACTAAGCTACACCTTTGCTAACAAGAGACTAACTCGAGGGGTGACAAAGATTTGGGTTTTATACCCCACGTACGCTTGGGGACGCTAAGGTTAGCGTGGGTAATAAATTAGAAAGCATACGCCACCAGTTCACGAAGGAATGTGAACTGGTGCGCAGCAAGGCCCAGCGGTCAAGGGGGGGGACATTGACTCCTCGGTCAAACGGCAGAAGGTAATAAAACAATAGGATCAGTAGCGGGGGAGGAAACGGGGTCAAGGGAAGGGACACGGCACATGAAAATTCCAAAAAAAGGCAACTTAAGTTTTAGGACATTTATTTCTAATTCAAGAGTCCTTACACTAGAAAAACGAAACCAGGTCGCAAGAATTACGTTTACCACTGAAGCTTTCACTAGATCTTTTTTGTCGAAACACTCTGGCATTGTCCGTACTGAACTGGAGGGAAAGGAAGTAAATGTTGTCATCAGAGATAGTAACATTGAGGAGAGATTTGTAAGAATTGCTGGGATCCCCCAAAATCTTGACTTAGGGGTAGTCCAAACTCGCCTTAAGGAATACGGAACTGTCATTGATACTCGTTGGGAACGCTATAGGGCTACCGAGGATGACGAGTTCTTATACCCAGTTCTTGCTACCTGGATGATCGTCCGTATGAGATTGACAAAGAACATACCTTCGTACGTAAACATTGGCAGTTATCGTGCCATTGTGAAGTACGAAGGTCAACGACCGACTTGCAGACTTTGTGACGACGAAAATCACTTTAGTAACAATTGTCCTACCGTTAGAAGAAATCGAGAAGCTAGCAATGCCGAGAAATCTCGTGGTGCTCAAAATAGCCACGTAGAACAGGCAGCTAATGCAGAGCCAACGGTTACAATCCAGGAAAATGTCGTTTCACTTCCAGAACCTTCTGAGGAAATCTCATTAGACCTTTCATCTGAGGCAAACGAAGCCATGGAAACCGAAAACGTAACAACCATTAACGAATTGGCCTCCCCTGACATTCCTCCAGGACAATGTCTCCCAACCATGACCATCCCAGAAACCCAATCCCTAGGAATCCCTATTCCTTCAGTGTCAACAATGGATTCAACTTTACCCGATACGGGGAATGTTGTTTCCATTGAGTCTGACACTGATACCGCCTCCCTGACATCAAATGACTATCAGACAAAAACTAAAAGAGCCGGAAAAATACTTACCTACGATCACCGACAAATTCGAGACCTGGCAAACCTAGCCAAATACCATTACCCCGTAAATGACTTTGGACATTAAAATCGCTTCTATCAACAAAGGAGGGATAAAATCAGCCGAGCGTCGAAAAATACTCTTTAACTTTTGCAGGGATGGTAATTTTGACGTAGTGGGCCTGCAAGAGGTGGCATTTCATTCGTGTCCGATTATTGAAAGCTGCTACCACTTCTTGTCGAATGTTGGGCCCAATAAAAATGGGACAGCCTTTCTTGTTAAACATGGCTTGGACCATTCTCGATTTCTTCTTGATCCTGACGGCAGGCTGATGTCCATAGATTTAAATTCATTTACTGTCATCAACATTTATGCTCCGTCAGGGAAACAGGCTAAGGAGGAGAGAAACAATTTTCTTCGTCGTACCATTCCTGCTTATGCTTCAACAACTCGGCTGCCCTTGGTATTGATAGGCGATTTTAATTGCGTTGACGACATCCAGGATAGGAAACAAACCAAATCCCAATCCTGTCCTTCTAAAATAATTAACCTTGCTTTGAAGGAGATGATTGAGGGCTTGGAACTCATTGATATCTGGAAAAAGCTAAAGAAAACTGAACCAGGCCATACTTTTGATCACCATGGTGGTTCCTCTCGACTTGATCGGGTTTATGCTAGTAAGGCTTTTGCAGATAATTTTAGATCTATCTGCTTACAACATTTGTCTATGAGTGACCATCAGTCGATACAGTCTTCCTTTACATGCAATCTCAACATCCCTCATCTTGCAAAATCTACTGTTGGCTTATGGAAAATGAATGTTTTGATCTTGTTAGAAGAAGGTTTCCAAAGAACTGTCATTGATTTCATTGAACAATGCTCTAGTCATCCTCTAAGGCTAAGTAACGTAGCAAATTGGTGGGAGAGTGTCCTGAAACCTGGTATCAGACGCATCGCGATTGCATATTGCAAACAAAGGGCTAAAAGAATAAGGGAAACAAAGTTATTTTATCAGTCTTGCTTGCAAGAGATGTCCCAAGCAGACACCTTTGATTCGGTTGCCTTTCAAGAGTTGAGAAACTACTCAAAGTCTTGGGAGGAGAGCACACTCAAAGGATTCGGAGTTCGATCCCGTTGCTTTGAGGGAGAAGAAAATGAGGATGCAACCATATTTCATGTTAGCCGTGCCAGAGAAAACTTTCGCAGATGTCGTATTGAGAAAATCATTGCCCCCAATGGCGAGTGCTTAACAACCAAAGAGGATGTCTCTAGAGAAATTGTTTCACATTTTACATCGATTTTTAAAAGTCAATCTTCTCCTGACATACTAGCAGGGACTGGCTTTCTTGAGGGAGTAAAGGATTGCTGTAAAGTCTATCCAAACCTCACCGTACCTATTTCATCACTTGAAATTAAATCAGCCCTTATCCAAACCAAGAAGAACAAGTCTCCCGGTACCGATGGCATTCCCTACGAGTTTTATCTAGCGTTTTGGGATGAAATCGCTCATCACTTTCTCGATATGTTTAATCATATCCTGGAAAGGGGAACCTTAACGTCATCTCAGGGGCAAGCAGCGATAAGACTTATTCCTAAGTGTCAGGACGCGTGTGGGGTTTCAGACTTTCGGCCAATATCTCTCCTCAATTGTGATTATAAAATCATGGCATCTGTCTTTGCGAGACGGTTGAGGCATACCCTTCCAGACACCATTGGACCTCACCAGAAAGGTGGGGTTCCTGGTCGATTAATTTTTGACAATCTATGCTTGTATAGGGATGTTATTCAATACGTTGATGACCGGGGATGCCATGATTCTTCTCAACCTTCGGTTCAAGGTATGGGCAACGCTATTGTCGGAGTAGACTTCGAGAAAGCTTACGACCTGGTTAATAGGGATGTCCTCTGGAGGATACTGGAGGTTATGGGTTACCCTTCTACTTTCGTTCGTTGTTGATGGATCAATTTCCAGAAACCGATGAGCATCTAGTCATCTACTGTCCACTTCGAAACAAAGTTTGGAGCTGGTTGGAGGGAACAGTACGTCGCCATGGCTGCAAAACTCCTCCAGAAAACTTCATCCGTGGCGACATCGGGCCAACAAGACATCGCCGGACCATCTTCACTCTCGTGGCTGCCTACATCTACGCTACATGGAAGGAAAGGAGCCGTAACCGGATCCCAACAGAAGTGGAAGTGGAGAACTTATGGGTCTCCATTTTGCCACCTCCTCAGAAATAATTGTTTTAAAAGTTTATTTTTGTTTTGTTTTGTTTTATTTGATATATTTTTTTTGCTTCGTCATTTTATCTTCTTATTTGTTAATTAAAAATAAGTCATTATGTGTCATCATATATCCCTTTAATTTCATAATCATTGTTTACATTTTAAGATATCGTCTGCACCCAAAAAAAAGCCATTCTGTTTGTTTTTTTTTTCTTTGTCAACGGTTGCCATATCGCCTCAATTCATTAACCCCCCAAAATAGCGTTTTGTTATTAAATAGAAGAATGAGAAAATAGTGAAATAAAAGGAAATTTTAAAATTTAAAAAAAAAAGTTCGATCCTGGGTGAGAACATCCTGGTATTTTGGTTTTTCAACATGAACGCACTCTACTTGTCAGTCAAACAGCTTTGTTTGATTGTCAAGAATGACTGGAGTACACATAAAAATTAGCAAGCAGTTCGTAAAGAGGTGATAAAAGTATTCCAGGTCATCATTTTCTGTGTTTTGTACGGTTATCAAGTTTGTTTGCCAATGATGACTAGCCAACAATGCAAAGAGAATATGGAGGCAGGGAGTTTTATTCAAGTATCATCAGGAGTTGATGCTAAAATGACAAAACAGTTCATATTGTTTCCTATCGCCCCTGGGTGGGATCGAACCACCAGCCTTCCGGTTAACAGCCGAACGCGCTAGCCAATTGCGCCACAAAGGCATCTGATGATGTTGGTGACTTCTTCTCTGTTAATCTTCTTCTTCTTCTTCTACAGTTCTTGATCATCTATGTTATGTTTGAATTTCGGTTTAGGATAGCACTGTTTCCTTGACGAAATAGTTTAGTTTTGAGTATAATAGTGATTCTTTCAGAATGCATTTCATGTGTGCCTGGCTAGCTCAGTCGGTAGAGCATGAGACTCTTAATCTCAGGGTCGTGGGTTCGAGCCCCACGTTGGGCGGTAGTATTCAAAATGTCGGTGGTCCGAACTAAAGTACGTGGATGTCCAAGTATCAGTTCCCATAGTGTAGTGGTTATCACGTCGGCCTAACACGCTGAAGGTCCTCAGTTCGATCCTGGGTGGGAACAAAGCACTGCTCGGCACACTAACAGAACAAATAGGATTCTGATGGTAGTTTTTGGTAGCTAGCAAATAAAACTTTTTCCTGAAGCGTGTCATATGGTATAACCTAGCGTTCTCATAGTGTAGCGGTTATCACGTCGGCCTCACACGCTGAAGGTCCTCAGTTGGGTGCAGACGTGTTTTTCCTTGTGTCTCGCTTTGTCACCAAACTGTGAGTTTATTTCTTTGTTTATTTGTTGTTTTTTTCGTATTTATTGTTTGTGTTGTGTATATTTGTAAATAGTTGTGTGTTAGGCAATTTTTCCGTTTTATTGATTGTTTGTGATTGTTGTGTTTTGGTTGGGGTCATTCCCCTTCCTTCCCTGGCTGTTTGACAATAGTCCTCTTTGTTTTGAGGGGCAATGGCTGTCAAATGGCAAAATTGTGTTGACATCGATTTCGGGGTCCAATTCCCGAGATTGAGCATGCGGGCGGTACATGGGTTCGTCCGTTCGTTAAAAGTAGAACCACAGGATGTGTTAGGTCTTGTAGCAGTGCTAGAAAAACGAAACCAGGTCGCAAGAATTACGTTTACCACTGAAGCTTACACTAGATCTTTTTTGTCGAAACACTCTGGCATTGTCCGTACTGAACTGGAGGGAAAGGAAGTAAATGTTGTCATCAGAGATAGTAACATTGAGGAGAGATTTGTAAGAATTGCTGGGATCCCCCAAAATCTTGACTTAGGGGTAGTCCAAACTCGCCTTAAGGAATACGGAACTGTCATTGATACTCGTTGGGAACGCTATAGGGCTACCGAGGATGACGAGGTCTTATACCCAGTTCTTGCTACCTGGATGATCGTCCGTATGACATTGACAAAGAACATACCTTCGTACGTAAACATTGGCAGTTATCGTGCCATTGTGAAGTACGAAGGTCAACGACCGACTTGCAGACTTTGTGACGACGAAAATCACTTTAGTAACAATTGTCCTACCGTTAGAAGAAATCGAGAAGCTAGCAATGCCGAGAAATCTCGTGGTGCTCAAAATAGCCACGTAGAACAGGCAGCTAATGCAGAGCCAACGGTTACAATCCAGGAAAATGTCGTTTCACTTCCAGAACCTTCTGAGGAAATCTCATTAGACCTTTCATCTGAGGCAAACGAAGCCATGGAAACCGAAAACGTAACAACCATTAACGAATTGGCCTCCCCTGACATTCCTCCAGGACAATGTCTCCCAACTCAAACCATGACCATCCCAGAAACCCAATCCCTAGGAATCCCTATACCTTCAGTGTCAACAATGGATTCAACTTTACCCGATACGGGGAATGTTGTTTCCATTGAGTCTGACACTGATACCGCCTCCCTGACATCAAATGACTATCAGACAAAAACTAAAAGAGCCCGGACAAAATACTTACCTACGATCACCGACAAAAATTCGAGACCTGGCAAACCTAGCCAAATACCATTACCCCGTAAATGACTTTGGACATTAAAATCGCTTCTATCAACATAGGAGGGATAAAATCAGCCGAGCGTCGACAAATACTCTTTAACTTTTGCAGGGATGGTAATTTTGACGTAGTGGGCCTGCAAGAGGTGGCATTTCATTCGTGTCCGATTATTGAAAGCTGCTACCACTTCTTGTCGAATGTTGGGCCCAATAAAAATGGGACAGCCTTTCTTGTTAAACATGGCTTGGACCATTCTCGACTTCTTCTTGATCCTGACGGCAGGCTGATGTCCATAGATTTAAAGTCTTTTACTGTCATCAACATTTATGCTCCGTCAGGGAAACAGGCTAAGGAGGAGAGAAACAATTTTCTTCGTCGTACCATTCCTGCTTATGCTTCAACAACTCGGCTGCCCTTGGTGTTGATAGGCGATTTTAATTGCGTTGACGACATCCAGGATAGGAAACAAACCAAATCCCAATCCTGTCCTTCTAAAATAATTAACCTTGCTTTGAAGGAGATGATTGAGGGCTTGGAACTCATTGATATCTGGAAAAAGCTAAAGAAAACTGAACCAGGCCATACTTTTTCATCACCATGGTGGTTCCTCTCGACTTGATCGGATTTATGCTAGTAAGGCTTTTGCAGATAATTTTAGATCTATCTGCTTACAACATTTGTCTATTAGTGACCATCAGTCGATACAGTCTTCCTTTACATGCAATCTCAACATCCCTCATCTTGCAAAATCTACTGTTGGCTTATGGAAAATGAATGTTTTGATCTTGTTAGAAGAAGGTTTCCAAAGAACTGTCATTGATTTCATTGAACAATGCTCTAGTCATCCTCTAAGGCTAAGTAACGTAGCAAATTGGTGGGAGAGTGTCCTGAAACCGGGTATCAGACGCATCGCGATTGCATATTGCAAACAAAGGGCTAAAAGAATAAGAGAAACAAAGCTATTTTATCAGTCTTGCATGCAAGAGATGTCCCAAGCAGACACCTTTGATTGGGTTGCCTTTCAAGAGTTGAGAAACTACTCAAAGTCTTGGGAGGAGAGCACACTCAAAGGATTCGGAGTTCGATCCCGTTGCTTTGAGGGAGAAGAAAATGAGGATGCAACCATATTTCATGTTAGCCGTGCCAGAGAAAACTTTCGCAGATGTCGTATTGAGAAAATCATTGCCCCCAATGGCGAGTGCTTAACAACCAAAGAGGATGTCTCTAGAGAAATTGTTTCACATTTTACATCGATTTTTAAAAGTCAATCTTCTCCTGACATGCTAGCAGGGACTGGCTTTCTTGAGGGAGTAAAGGATTGCTGTAAAGTCTATCCAAACCTCACCGTACCTATTTCATCACTTGAAATTAAATCAGCCCTTATCCAAACCAAGAAGAACAAGTCTCCCGGTACCGATGGCATTCCCTACGAGTTTTATCTAGCGTTTTGGGATGAAATAGCTCATCACTTTCTGGATATGTTTAATCATATCCTGGAAAGGGGAACCTTAACGTCATCTCAGGGGCAAGCAGCGATAAGACTTATTCCTAAGTGTCAGGACGCGTGTGGGGTTTCAGACTTTCGGCCAATATCTCTCCTCAATTGTGATTATAAAATCATGGCATCTGTCTTAGCGAGACGGTTGAGGCATACCCTTCCAGACACCATTGGACCTCACCAGAAAGGTGGGGTTCCTGGTCGATTAATTTTTGACAATCTATGCTTGTATAGGGATGTTATTCAATACGTTGATGACCGGGGATGCCATGATTCTTCTCAACCTTCGGTTCAAGGTATGGGCAACGCTATTGTCGGAGTAGACTTCGAGAAAGCTTACGACCTGGTTAATAGGGATGTCCTCTGGAGGATACTGGAGGTTATGGGTTACCCTTCTACTTTCGTTCGTTGGCTACAAACTATGTACTCGATAGCAGGAATTTCAATCCTCAACGGTACGGAAGTGGCAGGGGAGATTCATGACATCCAGTCCATCCGACAGGGATGTCCCCTTTCGATGCATCTGTTTGTTCTATATATCGAGCCCTTACTTGTCCGCTTGTCTCATGAACTCCAGGGTATTAGATTTTTTAATCAAAAACTTGTTGTCAGAGCCTTAGTTGATGACGTCACAATTTGTTTCATGTGACAATGATTTAGTAATTGCTGGAAAGGTTTTGGAACTTTTCTGTCAATGGACTAAGGCGAGGATGAATAAACAGAAAACAAAAGCCCTGGGACTCGGGAGGTGGCGAAATCGGGTACACTGGCCTTTGCCATGGTTGACGTCAACCGAGATTTTGCCCTTACTAGGAATTAAATTTTCTTCATCTATTTCAGAGACAGCCGACAGGGTCTGGAATCATGCATTTGGTCATTTGCAGGGTATTCTGCGAGAGAATGCCTCTCGTCGATTCACTCTCCATCAGAGAGTGAATTTTCTCAAGACGAAGGCTCTCTCCAGAACTGTTTACATAGCCCAAGTTCTCCAATGCAGTGACCAAATGGCTGATCGAATCTTGTCGGCTGTCATGACTTTTGTTTGGATAGGGAGGATAGAAAGGCCTCAGAGGTCGGTAGTTTACCGTCCTGTCAACCAGGGAGGATTGGGAATGATCAACACCACTTTGTTTTATCGTTCCCTATTTTTATGTCCCATATACAAAGTCCTTACCGGTCCTGATAGCCCAGAAAGTTCTCTGCTCCGCTTCTGGTTATCCTTTCCTCTCCGCAACATGCTTCAGCTCTACAACAGAAACAAGCCAGCGGCAGTCATCGAGAGACCTTCTTACCTTCTGGAACCCCTGCGTCAGATCAAGGATCTACTTAGGGCAGGCATCCTGGCGCAGGGTAAACCAATTATTCATAGGAAAACCTATCGTCATTGGATCCAGGAGGTGAGTGGTCCGGGGAAGATAGAGATCCTGCGGCCCGATTTGGACTGGCCAAGTATCTGGAGGGAAATTGCAGCCTTACCAGCCAACGTCAAGGAAATGATGTTTCTCTTCAACCAGCGACTTCTACCAACACGAACTAGATGCCATCGGTTTGACTCCCTCGCCGACGAGAATTGCCAACTTTGTCATCAATTTCCAGAAACCGATGAGCATCTAGTCATCTACTGTCCACTTCGAAACAAAGTTTGGAGCTGGTTGGAGGGAACAGTACGTCGCCATGGCTGCAAAACTCCTCCAGAAAACTTCATCCGTGGCGACATCGGGCCAACAAGACATCGCCGGACCATCTTCACTCTCGTGGCTGCCTACATCTACGCTACATGGAAGGAAAGGAGCCGTAACCGGATCCCAACAGAAGTGGAAGTGGAGAACTTATGGGTCTCCATTTTGCCCCCTCCTCAGAAATAATTGTTTTAAAAGTTTATTTTTGTTTTGTTTTGTTTTATTTGATCTATTTTTTTTTTGCTTCGTCATTTTATCTTCTTTTTTGTTAATTAAAAATAAGTCATTATGTGTCATCATATATCCCTTTAATTTCATAATCATTGTTTACATTTTAAGATATCGTCTGCACCCAAAAAGCCATTCTGTTTGTTTTGTTTGTTTTGTTTTGTTTTTTTTCTTTGTCAACGGTTGCCATATCGCCTCAATTCATTAACCCCCCAAAATAGCGTTTTGTTATTAAAAAGAAGAATGAGAAAATATTGAAATAAAAGGAAATTTTAAAATAAAAAAAAAGTTCGATCCTGGGTGAGAACAGCCTGGTATTTTGGTTTTTCAACATGAACGCACTCTACTTGTCAGTCAAACAGCTTTGTTTGATTGTCAAGAATGACTGGAGTACACATAAAAATTAGCAAGCAGTTCGTAAAGAGGTGAATAAAAGTATTCCAGGTCATCATTTTCTGTGTTTTGTACGGTTATCAAGTTTGTTTGCCAATGATGACTAGCCAACAATGCAAAGAGAATATGGAGGCAGGGAGTTTTATTCAAGTATCATCAGGAGTTGATGCTAAAATGACAAAACAGTTCATATTGTTTCCTATCGCCCCTGGGTGGGATCGAACCACCAGCCTTCCGGTTAACAGCCGAACGCGCTAGCCAATTGCGCCACAAAGGCATCTGATGATGTTGGTGACTTCTTCTCTGTTAATCTTCTTCTTCTTCTTCTACAGTTCTTGATCATCTATGTTATGTTTGAATTTCGGTTTAGGATAGCACTGTTTCCTTGACGAAATAGTTTAGTTTTGAGTATAATAGTGATTCTTTCAGAATGCATTTCATGTGTGCCTGGCTAGCTCAGTCGGTAGAGCATGTGACTCTTAATCTCAGGGTCGTGGGTTCGAGCCCCACGTTGGGCGGTAGTATTCGAAATGTCGGTGGTCCGAACTAAAGTACGTGGATGTCTAAGTATCAGTTCCCATAGTGTAGTGGTTATCACGTCGGCCTAACACGCTGAAGGTCTTCAGTTCGATCCTGGGTGGGAACAAAGCAGTGCTCGGCACACTAACAGAACAAATAGGATTCTGATGGTAGTTTTTGGTAGCTAGCAAATAAAACTTTTTCCTGAAGCGTGTCATATGGTATAACCTAGCGTTCTCATAGTGTAGCGGTTATCACGTCGGCCTCACACGCTGAAGGTCCTCAGTTGGGTGCAGACGTGTTTTTCCTTGTGTCTCGCTTTGTCACCAAACTGTGAGTTTATACTTTGTTTATTTGTTGTTTTTTTTTCGTATTTATTGTTTGTGTTGTGTATATTTGTAAATAGTTGTGTGTTAGGCAATTTTTCCGTTTTATTGATTGTCTGTGATTGTTGTGTTTTGGTTGGGGTCATTCCCCTTCCTTCCCTGGCTGTTTGACAGTAGTCCTCTTTGTTTTGAGGGGCAATGGCTGTCAAATGGCAAAACTGTGTTGACATCGATTTCGGGGTCCAATTCCCGAGATTGAGCATGCGGGCGGTACATGGGTTCGTCCGTTCGTTAAAAGTAGAACCACAGGATGTGTTAGGTCTTGTAGCAGTGCTAGAAAAACGAAACCAGGTCGCAAGAATTACGTTTACCACTGAAGCTTACACTAGATTTTTTTTGTCGAAACACTCTGGCATTGTCCGTACTGAACTGGAGGGAAAGGAAGTAAATGTTGTCATCAGAGATAGTAACATTGAGGAGAGATTTGTAAGAATTGCTGGGATCCCCCAAAATCTTGACTTAGGGGTAGTCCAAACTCGCCTTAAGGAATACGGAACTGTCATTGATACTCGTGTGGAACGCTATAGGGCTACCGAGGATGACGAGGTCTTATACCAGTTCTTGCTACCTGGATGATCGTCCGTATGACATTGACAAAGAACATACCTTCGTACGTAAACATTGGCAGTTATTATGTGCCATTGTGAAGTACGAAGGTCAACGACCGACTTGCAGACTTTGTGACGACGAAAAATCACTTTAGTAACAATTGTCCTACCGTTAGAAGAAATCGAGAAGCTAGCAATGCCGAGAAATCTCGTGGTGCTCAAAATAGCCACGTAGAACAGGCAGCTAATGCAGAGCCAACGGTTACAATCCAGAAAAATGTCGTTTCACTTCCAGATCCTTCTGAGGAAATCTCATTAGACCTTTCATCTGAGGCAACGAAGCCATGGAAACCGAAAACGTAACAAACCATTAACGAATTGGCCTCCCCTGACATTCCTCCAGGACAATGTCTCCCAACCATGACCATCCCAGAAACCCAATCCCTAGGAATCCCTATACCTTCAGTGTCAACAATGGATTCAACTTTACCCGATACGGGGAATGTTGTTTCCATTGAGTCTGACACTGATACCGCCTCCCTGACATCAAATGACTATCAGACAAAAACTAAAAGAGCCCGGACAAAATACTTACCTACGATCACCGACAAAAATCGAGACCTGGCAAACCTAGCCAAATACCATTACCCCGTAAATGACTTTGGACATTAAAATCGCTTCTATCAACATAGGAGGGATAAAATCAGCCGAGCGTCGACAAATACTCTTTAACTTTTGCAGGGATGGTAATTTTGACGTAGTGGGCCTGCAAGAGGTGGCATTTCATTCGTGTCCGATTATTGAAAGCTGCTACCACTTCTTGTCGAATGTTGGGCCCAATAAAAATGGGACAGCCTTTCTTGTTAAACATGGCTTGGACCATTCTCGACTTCTTCTTGATCCTGACGGCAGGCTGATGTCCATAGATTTAAATTCTTTTACTGTCATCAACATTTATGCTCCGTCAGGGAAACAGGCTAAGGAGGAGAGAAACAATTTTCTTCGTCGTACCATTCCTGCTTATGCTTCAACAACTCGGCTGCCCTTGTGTTGATAGGCGATTTTAATTGCGTTGACGACATCCAGGATAGGAAACAAACCAAATCCCAATCCTGTCCTTCTAAAATAATTAACCTTGCTTTGAAGGAGATGATTGAGGCTGGGAACTCATTGATATCTGGAAAAAGCTAAAGAAAACTGAACCAGGCCATACTTTTCATCACCATGGTGGTTCCTCTCGACTTGATCGGATTTATGCTAGTAAGGCTTTTGCAGATAATTTTAGATCTATCTGCTTACAACATTTGTCTATTAGTGACCATCAGTCGATACAGTCTTCCTTTACATGCAATCTCAACATCCCTCATCTTGCAAAATCTACTGTTGGCTTATGGAAAATGAATGTTTTGATCTTGTTAGAAGAAGGTTTCCAAAGAACTGTCATTGATTTCATTGAACAATGCTCTAGTCATCCTCTAAGGCTAAGTAACGTAGCAAATTGGTGGGAGAGTGTCCTGAAACCGGGTATCAGACGCATCGCGATTGCATATTGCAAACAAAGGGCTAAAAGAATAAGAGAAACAAAGCTATTTTATCAGTCTTGCATGCAAGAGATGTCCCAAGCAGACACCTTTGATTGGGTTGCCTTTCAAGAGTTGAGAAACTACTCAAAGTCTTGGGAGGAGAGCACACTCAAAGGATTCGGAGTTCGATCCCGTTGCTTTGAGGGAGAAGAAAATGAGGATGCAACCATATTTCATGTTAGCCGTGCCAGAGAAAACTTTCGCAGATGTCGTATTGAGAAAATCATTGCCCCCAATGGCGAGTGCTTAACAACCAAAGAGGATGTCTCTAGAGAAATTGTTTCACATTTTACATCGATTTTTAAAAGTCAATCTTCTCCTGACATGCTAGCAGGGACTGGCTTTCTTGAGGGAGTAAAGGATTGCTGTAAAGTCTATCTAAACCTCACCGTACCTATTTCATCACTTGAAATTAAATCAGCCCTTATCCAAACCAAGAAGAACAAGTCTCCCGGTACCGATGGCATTCCCTACGAGTTTATCTAGCGTTTTGGGATGAAATCGCTCATCACTTTCTGGATATGTTTAATCATATCCTGGAAAGGGGAACCTTAACGTCATCTCAGGGGCAAGCAGCGATAAGACTTATTCCTAAGTGTCAGGACGCGTGTGGGGTTTCAGACTTTCGGCCAATATCTCTCCTCAATTGTGATTATAAAATCATGGCATCTGTCTTAGCGAGACGATTGAGGCATACCTACCAGACACCATTGGACCTCACCAGAAAGGTGGGGTTCCTGGTCGATTAATTTTGACAATCTATGCTTGTATAGGGATGTTATTCAATACGTTGATGACCGGGGATGCCATGATTCTTCTCAACCTTCGGTTCAAGGTATGGGCAATGCCATTGTCGGAGTAGACTTCGAGAAAGCTTACGACCTGGTTAACAGGGATGTCCTCTGGAGGATAATGGAGGTTATGGGTTACCCTTCTACTTTCGTTCGTTGGCTACAAACTATGTACTCGATAGCAGGAATTTCAATCCTCAACGGTACGGAAGTGGCAGGGGAGATTCATGACATCCAGTCCATCCGACAGGGATGTCCCTTTCGATGCATCTGTTTGTCCTATATATCGAGCCCTTACTTGTCCGCTTGTCTCATGAACTCCAGGGTATTAGATTTTTTAATCAAAAACTTGTTGTCAGAGCCTTAGTTGATGACGTCACCATTTTTGTTTCATGTGACAATGATTTAGTAATTGCTGGAAAGGTTTTGGAACTTTTCTGTCAATGGACTAAGGCAAGGATGAATAAACAGAAAACAAAAGCCCTGGGACTCGGGAGGTGGCGAAATCGGGTACACTGGCCTTTGCCATGGTTGACGTCAGCCGAGATTTTGCCCTTACTAGGAATTAAATTTTCTTCATCCATTTCAGAGACAGCCGACAGGGTCTGGAATCAGGCATTTGGTCATTTGCAGGGCATTCTGCGAGAGAATGCCTCTCGTCGATTCACTCTCCATCAGAGAGTGAATTTTCTCAAGGCGAAGGCTCTCTCCAGAACTGTTTACATAGCCCAAGTTCTCCAATGCAGTGACCAAATGGCTGATCGAATCTTATCGGCTGTCATGACTTTTGTTTGGATAGGGAGGATAGAAAGGCCTCAGAGGTCAGTAGTTTACCGTTCTGTCAACCAGGGAGGACTGGGAATGATCAACACCACTTTGTTTTATCGTTCCCTATTTTTATGCCCCATATACAAAGTCCTTACCGCTCCTGATAGCCCAGAAAGTTCTCTGCTCCGCTTCTGGTTATCCTTTCCTCTCCGCAACATGCTTCAGCTCTACAACAGAAACAAGCCAGCGGCAGTCATCGAGAGACCTTCTTACCTTCTGGAACCCCTGCGTCAGATCAAGGATCTACTTAGGGCAGGCATCCTGCGCAGGGTAAACCAATTATTCATAGGAAAACCTATCGTCATTGGATCCAGGAGGTGAGTGGTCCGGGGAAGATAGAGATCCTGCGGCCCGATTTGGACTGGCCAAGTATCTGGAGGGAAATTGCAGCCTTACCAGCCAACGTCAAGGAAATGATGTTTCTCTTCAACCAGCGACTTCTACCAACACGAACTAGATGCCATCGGTTTGACTCCCTCGCCGACGAGAATTGCCAACTTTGTCATCAATTTCCAGAAACCGATGAGCATCTAGTCATCTACTGTCCACTTCGAAACAAAGTTTGGAGCTGGTTGGAGGGAACAGTACGTCGCCATGGCTGCAAAACTCCTCCAGAAAACTTCATCCGTGGCGACATCGGGCCAACAAGACATCGCCGGACCATCTTCACTCTCGTGGCTGCCTACATCTACGCTACATGGAAGGAAAGGAGCCGTAACCGGATCCCAACAGAAGTGGAAGTGGAGAACTTATGGGTCTCCATTTTGCCCCCTCCTCAGAAATAATTGTTTTAAAAGTTTATTTTTGTTTTGTTTTGTTTTATTTGATATTTTTTTTGGATTGTCATTTTATCTTCTTATTTGTTAATTAAAAATAAGCCACTATGTTTCATCATATACCCCTTTAATTTCATAATCATTGTTTGCATTTTTAAATATCGTCTGCACCCAAAAAGCCATTCTGTTTGTTTTGTTTGTTTTGTTTTGTTTTTTTCTTTGTCAACGGTTGCCATATCGCCTCAATTCATTAACCCCCCAAAATAGCGTTTAGTTATTAAAAAGAAGAATGAGAAAATATTGAAATAAAAGGAAATTTTAAAATAAAAAAAAAAAAAAAGTTCGATCCTGGGTGGGAACAAAGCACTGCTCGGCACACTAACAGAACAAATAGGATTCTGATGGTAGTTTTTGGTAGCTAGCAAATAAAACTTTTTCCTGAAGCGTGTCATATGGTATAACCTAGCGTTCTCATAGTGTAGCGGTTATCACGTCGGCCTCACACGCTGAAGGTCCTCAGTTGGGTGCAGACGTGTTTTTCCTTGTGTCTCGCTTTGTCACCAAACTGTGAGTGCATTACTTTGTTTATTTGTTGTTTTTTTTTCGTATTTATTGCTTTGTGTTGTGTATATTTGTAAATAGTTGTGTGTTAGGCAATTTTTCCGTTTTATTGATTGTTTGTGATTATTGTGTTTTGGTTGGGGTCATTCCCCTTCCTTCCCTGGCTGTTTGACAGTAGTCCTCTTTGTTTTGAGGGGCGATGGCTGTCAAATGGCAAAAACTGTGTTGACATCGATTTCGGGGTCCAATTCCCGAGATTGAGCATGCGGGCGGTACATGGGTTCGTCCGTTCGTTAAAAGTAGAACCACAGGATGTGTTAGGTCTTGTAGCAGTGCTAGAAAAACGAAACCAGGTCGCAAGAATTACGTTTACCACTGAAGCTTACACTAGATCTTTTTTGTCGAAACACTCTGGCATTGTCCGTACTGAACTGGAGGGAAAGGAAGTAAATGTTGTCATCAGAGATAGTAACATTGAGGAGAGATTTGTAAGAATTGCTGGGATCCCCCAAATCTTGACTTAGGGGTAGTCCAAACTCGCCTTAAGGAATACGGAACTGTCATTGATACTCGTTGGGAACGCTATAGGGCTACCGAGGATGACGAGGTCTTATACCCAGTTCTTGCTACCTGGATGATCGTCCGTATGACATTGACAAAGAACATACCTTCGTACGTAAACATTGGCAGTTATCGTGCCATTGTGAAGTACGAAGGTCAACGACCGACTTGCAGACTTTGTGACGACGAAAATCACTTTAGTAACAATTGTCCTACCGTTAGAAGAAATCGAGAAGCTAGCAATGCCGAGAAATCTCGTGGTGCTCAAAATAGCCACGTAGAACAGGCAGCTAATGCAGAGCCAACGGTTACAATCCAGGAAAATGTCGTTTCACTTCCAGAACCTTCTGAGGAAATCTCATTAGATCTTTCATCTGAGACAAACGAAGCCATGGAAACCGAAAACGTAACAACCGTTAACGAATTGGCCTCCCCTGACATTCCTCCAGGACAATGTCTCCCAACCATGACCATCCCAGAAACCCAATCCCTAGGAATCCCTATACCTTCAGTGTCAACAATGGATTCAATTTTACCCGATACGGGGAATGTTGTTTCCATTGAGTCTGACACTGATACCGCCTCCCTGACATCAAATGACTATCAGACAAAAACTAAAAGAGCCCGGACAAAATACTTACTACGATCACCGACAAAAATTCGAGACCTGGCAAACCTAGCCAAATACCATTACCCCGTAAATGACTTGGACATTAAAATCGCTTCTATCAACATAGGAGGGATAAAATCAGCCGAGCGTCGACAAATACTCTTTAACTTTTGCAGGGATGGTAATTTTGACGTAGTGGGCCTGCAAGAGGTGGCATTTCATTCGTGTCCGATATTGAAAGCTGCTACCACTTCTTGTCGAATGTTGGGCCCAATAAAAATGGGACAGCCTTTCTTGTTAAACATGGCTTGGACCATTCTCGACTTCTTCTTGATCCTGACGGCAGGCTGATGTCCATAGATTTAAATTCTTTTACTGTCATCAACATTTATGCTCCGTCAGGGAAACAGGCTAAGGAGGAGAGAAACAATTTTCTTCGTCGTACCATTCCTGCTTATGCTTCAACAACTCGGCTGCCCTTGGTGTTGATAGGCGATTTTAATTGCGTTGACGACATCCAGGATAGGAAACAAACCAAATCCCAATCCTGTCCTTCTAAAATAATTAACCTTGCTTTGAAGGAGATGATTGAGGGCTTGGAACTCATTGATATCTGGAAAAAGCTAAAGAAAACTGAACCAGGCCATACTTTTCATCACCATGGTGGTTCCTCTCGACTTGATCGGATTTATGCTAGTAAGGCTTTTGCAGATAATTTTAGATCTATCTGCTTACAACATTTGTCTATTAGTGACCATCAGTCGATACAGTCTTCCTTTACATGCAATCTCAACATCCCTCATCTTGCAAAATCTACTGTTGGCTTATGGAAAATGAATGTTTTGATCTTGTTAGAAGAAGGTTCCAAAGAACTGTCATTGATTTCATTGAACAATGCTCTAGTCATCCTCTAAGGCTAAGTAACGTAGCAAATTGGTGGGAGAGTGTCCTGAAACCGGGTATCAGACGCATCGCGATTGCATATTGCAAACAAAGGGCTAAAAGAATAAGAGAAACAAAGCTATTTTATCAGTCTTGCATGCAAGAGATGTCCCAAGCAGACACCTTTGATTGGGTTGCCTTTCAAGAGTTGGAGAAACTACTCAAAGTCTTGGGAGGAGAGCACACTCAAAGGATTCGGAGTTCGATCCCGTTGCTTTGAGGGAGAAGAAAATGAGGATGCAACCATATTTCATGTTAGCCGTGCCAGAGAAAACTTTCGCAGATGTCGTATTGAGAAAATCATTGCCCCCAATGGCGAGTGCTTAACAACCAAAGAGGATGTCTCTAGAGAAATTGTTTACACATTTTACATCGATTTTTAAAAGTCAATCTTCTCCTGACATGCTAGCAGGGACTGGCTTTCTTGAGGGAGTAAAGGATTGCTGTAAAGTCTATCCAAACCTCACCGTACCTATTTCATCACTTGAAATTAAATCAGCCCTTATCCAAACCAAGAAGAACAAGTCTCCCGGTACCGATGGCATTCCCTACGAGTTTTATCTAGCGTTTTGGGATGAAAATCGCTCATCACTTTCTGGATATGTTTAATCATATCCTGGAAAGGGGAACCTTAACGTCATCTCAGGGGCAAGCAGCGATAAGACTTATTCCTAAGTGTCAGGACGCGTGTGGGTTTCAGACTTTCGGCCAATATCTCTCCTCAATTGTGATTATAAAATCATGGCATCTGTCTTAGCGAGACGATTGAGGCATACCCTACCAGACACCATTGGACCTCACCAGAAAGGTGGGGTTCCTGGTCGATTAATTTTTGACAATCTATGCTTGTATAGGGATGTTATTCAATACGTTGATGACCGGGGATGCCATGATTCTTCTCAACCTCGGTTCAAGGTATGGGCAATGCCATTGTCGGAGTAGACTTCGAGAAAGCTTACGACCTGGTTAACAGGGATGTCCTCTGGAGGATAATGGAGGTTATGGGTTACCCTTCTACTTTCGTTCGTTGGCTACAAACTATGTACTCGATAGCAGGAATTTCAATCCTCAACGGTACGGAAGTGGCAGGGGAGATTCATGACATCCAGTCCATCCGACAGGGATGTCCCCTTTCGATGCATCTGTTTGTCCTATATATCGAGCCCTTACTTGTCCGCTTGTCTCATGAACTCCAGGGTATTAGATTTTTTAATCAAAAACTTGTTGTCAGAGCCTTAGTTGATGACGTCACCATTTTTGTTTCATGTGACAATGATTTAGTAGTTGCTGGAAAGGTTTTGGAACTTTTCTGTCAATGGACTAAGGCAAGGATGAATAAACAGAAAACAAAAGCCCTGGGACTCGGGAGGTGGCGAAATCGGGTACACTGGCCTTTGCCATGGTTGACGTCAGCCGAGATTTTGCCCTTACTAGGAATTAAATTTTCTTCATCCATTTCAGAGACAGCCGACAGGGTCTGGAATCAGGCATTTGGTCACTTGCAGGGTATTCTGCGAGAGAATGCCTCTCGTCGATTCACTCTCCATCAGAGAGTGAATTTTCTCAAGGCGAAGGCTCTCTCCAGAACTGTTTACATAGCCCAAGTTCTCCAATGCAGTGACCAAATGGCTGATCGAATCTTGTCGGCTGTCATGACTTTTGTTTGGATAGGGAGGATAGAAAGGCCTCAGAGGTCAGTAGTTTACCGTTCTGTCAACCAGGGAGGACTGGGAATGATCAACACCACTTTGTTTTATCGTTCCCTATTTTTATGCCCCATATACAAAGTCCTTACCGGTCCTGATAGCCCAGAAAGTTCTCTGCTCCGCTTCTGGTTATCCTTTCCTCTCCGCAACATGCTTCAGCTCTACAACAGAAACAAGCCAGCGGCAGTCATCGAGAGACCTTCTTACCTTCTGGAACCCCTGCGTCAGATCAAGGATCTACTTAGGGCAGGCATCCTGGCGCAGGGTAAACCAATTATTCATAGGAAAACCTATCGTCATTGGATCCAGGAGGTGAGTGGTCCGGGGAAGATAGAGATCCTGCGGCCCGATTTGGACTGGCCAAGTATCTGGAGGGAAATTGCAGCCTTACCAGCCAACGTCAAGGAAATGATGTTCTCTTCAACCAGCGACTTCTACCAACACGAACTAGATGCCATCGGTTTGACTCCCTCGCCGACGAGAATTGCCAACTCTGTCATCAATTTCCAGAAACCGATGAGCATCTAGTCATCTACTGTCCACTTCGAAACAAAGTTTGGAGCTGGTTGGAGGGAACAGTACGTCGCCATGCTGCAAAAACTCCTCCAGAAAACTTCATCCGTGGCGACATCGGGCCAACAAGACATCGCCGGACCATCTTCACTCTCGTGGCTGCATACATCTACGCTACATGGAAGGAAAGGAGCCGTAACCGGATCCCAACAGAAGTGGAAGTGGAGAACTTATGGGTCTCCATTTTGCCCCCTCCTCAGAAATAATTGTTTTAAAAGTTTATTTTTGTTTTGTTTTGTTTTATTTGATATTTTTTTTGCTTTGTCATTTTATCTTCTTATTTGTTAATTAAAGATAAGCCACTATGTTTCATCATATACCCCTTTAATTTCATAATCATTGTTTGCATTTTAAAATATCGTCTGCACCCAAAAAGCCATTCTGTTTGTTTTGTTTGTTTTGTTTTGTTTCTTTTTGTCTGTCAACGGTTGCCATATCGCCTCAATTAATTAACCCCCCAAAATAGCGTTTTGTTAGTAAAACGAAGAATGAGAAAATATTGAAATAAAAGGAAATTTTAAAATAAAAAAAAAAAAAAAGTTCGATCCTGGGTGAGAACAGCCTGGTATTTTGGTTTTTCAACATGAACGCAATCTACTTGTCAGTCAAACAGCTTTGTTTGATTGTCAAGAATGACTGGAGTACACATAAAAATTAGCAAGCAGTTCGTAAAAAGGTGATAAAAGTATTCCAGGTCATCATTTTCTGTGTTTTGTACGGTTATCAAGTTTGTTTGCCAATGATGACTAGCCAACAATGCAAAGAGAATATGGAGGCAGGGAGTTTTATTCAAGTATCATCAGGAGTTGATGCTAAAATGACAAAACAGTTCATATTGTTTCCTATCGCCCCTGGGTGGGATCCAACCACCAGCCTTCCGGTTAACAGCCGAACGCGCTAGCCAATTGCGCCACAAAGGCATCTGATGATGTTGGTGACTTCTTCTCTGTTAATCTTCTTCTTCTTCTTCTACAGTTCTTGATCATCTATGTTATGTTTGAATTTCGGTTTAGGATAGCACTGTTTCCTTGACGAAATAGTTTAGTTTTGAGTATAATAGTGATTCTTCAGAATGCATTTCATGTGTGCTGGCTAGCTCAGTCGGTAGAGCATGAGACTCTTAATCTCAGGGTCGTGGGTTCGAGCCCCACGTTGGGCGGTAGTATTCAAAATGTCGGTGGTCCGAACTAAAGTACGTGGATGTCCAAGTATCAGTTCCCATAGTGTAGTGGTTATCACGTCGGCCTAACACGCTGAAGGTCCTCAGTTCGATCCTGGGTGGGAACAAAGCACTGCTCGGCACACTAACAGAACAAATAGGATTCTGATGGTAGTTTTTGGTAGCTAGCAAATAAAACTTTTTCCTGAAGCGTGTCATATGGTATAACCTAGCGTTCTCATAGTGTAGCGGTTATCACGTCGGCCTCACACGCTGAAGGTCCTCAGTTGGGTGCAGACGTGTTTTTCCTTGTGTCTCGCTTTGTCACCAAACTGTGAGTTTATACTTTGTTTATTTGTTGTTTTTTTTTCGTATTTATTGTTTGTGTTGTGTATATTTGTAAATAGTTGTGTGTTAGGCAATTTTTCCGTTTTATTGATTGTCTGATTGTTGTTGTCTTTGGTTGGGTCATTCCCCTTCCTTCCCTGGCTGTTTGACAGTAGTCCTCTTTGTTTTGAGGGGCAATGGCTGTCAAATGGCAAAACTGTGTAACATCGATTTCGGGGTCCAATTCCCGAGATTGAGCATGCGGGCGGTACATGGGTTCGTCCGTTCGTTAAAAGTAGAACCACAGGATGTGTTAGGTCTTGTAGCAGTGCTAGAAAAACGAAACCAGGTCGCAAGAATTACGTTACCACTGAAGCTTACACTAGATTTTTTTGTCGAAACACTCTGGCATTGTCCGTACTGAACTGGAGGGAAAGGAAGTAAATGTTGTCATCAGAGATAGTAACATTGAGGAGAGATTTGTAAGAATTGCTGGGATCCCCCAAATCTTGACTTAGGGGTAGTCCAAACTCGCCTTAAGGAATACGGAACTGTCATTGATACTCGTTGGGAACGCTATAGGGCTACCGAGGATGACGAGGTCTTATACCCAGTTCTTGCTACCTGGATGATCGTCCGTATGACATTGACAAAGAACATACCTTCGTACGTAAACATTGGCAGTTATCGTGCCATTGTGAAGTACGAAGGTCAACGACCGACTTGCAGACTTTGTGACGAACGAAAATCACTTTAGTAACAATGTCCTACCGTTAGAAGAAATCGAGAAGCTAGCAATGCCGAGAAATCTCGTGGTGCTCAAAATAGCCACGTAGAACAGGCAGCTAATGCAGAGCCAACGGTTACAATCCAGAAAAATGTCGTTTCACTTCCAGATCCTTCTGAGGAAATCTCATTAGACCTTTCATCTGAGGCAAACGAAGCCATGGAAACCGAAAACGTAACAACCATTAACGAATTGGCTCCCCTGACATTCCTCCAGGACAATGTCTCCCAACCATGACCATCCCAGAAACCCAATCCCTAGGAAATCCTATACCTTCAGTGTCAACAATGGATTCAACTTTACCCGATACGGGGAATGTTGTTTCCATTGAGTCTGACACTGATACCGCCTCCCTGACATCAAATGACTATCAGACAAAAACTAAAAGAGCCCGGACAAAATACTTACCTACGATCACCGACAAAAATTCGAGACCTGGCAAACCTAGCCAAATACCATTACCCCGTAAATGACTTTGGACATTAAAATCGCTTCTATCAACATAGGAGGGATAAAATCAGCCGAGCGTCGACAAATACTCTTTAACTTTTGCAGGGATGGTAATTTTGACGTAGTGGGCCTGCAAGAGGTGGCATTTCATTCGTGTCCGATTATTGAAAGCTGCTACCACTTCTTGTCGAATGTTGGGCCCAATAAAAATGGGACAGCCTTTCTTGTTAAACATGGCTTGGACCATTCTCGACTTCTTCTTGATCCTGACGGCAGGCTGATGTCCATAGATTTAAATTCTTTTACTGTCATCAACATTTATGCTCCGTCAGGGAAACAGGCTAAGGAGGAGAGAGAACACAATTTCTTCGTCGTACCATTCCTGCTTATGCTTCAACAACTCGGCTGCCCTTGGTGTTGATAGGCGATTTTAATTGCGTTGACGACATCCAGGATAGGAAACAAACCAAATCCCAATCCTGTCCTTCTAAAATAATTAACCTTGCTTTGAAGGAGATGATTGAGGGCTTGGAACTCATTGATATCTGAAAAAGCTAAAGAAAACTGAACCAGGCCATACTTTTCATCACCATGGTGGTTCCTCTCGACTTGATCGGATTTATGCTAGTAAGGCTTTTGCAGATAATTTTAGATCTATCTTGCTTACAACATTTGTCTATTAGTGACCATCAGTCGATACAGTCTTCCTTTACATGCAATCTCAACATCCCTCATCTTGCAAATCTACTGTTGGCTTATGGAAAATGAATGTTTTGATCTTGTTAGAAGAAGGTTTCAAAGAACTGTCATTGATTTCATTGAACAATGCTCTAGTCATCCTCTAAGGCTAAGTAACGTAGCAAATTGGGGGAGAGTGTCCTGAAACCGGGTATCAGACGCATCGCGATTGCATATTGCAAACAAAGGGCTAAAAGAATAAGAGAAACAAAGCTATTTTATCAGTCTTGCATGCAAGAGATGTCCCAAGCAGACACCTTTGATTGGGTTGCCTTTCAAGAGTTGAGAAACTACTCAAAGTCTTGGGAGGAGAGCACACTCAAAGGATTCGGAGTTCGATCCCGTTGCTTTGAGGGAGAAGAAAATGAGGATGCAACCATATTTCATGTTAGCCGTGCCAGAGAAAACTTTCGCAGATGTCGTATTGAGAAAATCATTGCCCCCAATGGCGAGTGCTTAACAACCAAAGAGGATGTCTCTAGAGAAATTGTTTCACATTTTACATCGATTTTTAAAAGTCAATCTTCTCCTGACATGCTAGCAGGGACTGGCTTTCTTGAGGGAGTAAAGGATTGCTGTAAAGTCTATCCAAACCTCACCGTACCTATTTCATCACTTGAAATTAAATCAGCCCTTATCCAAACCAAGAAGAACAAGTCTCCCGGTACCGATGGCATTCCCTACGAGTTTTATCTAGCGTTTTGGATGAAATCGCTCATCACTTTCTGATATGTTTAATCATATCCTGGAAAGGGGAACCTTAACGTCATCTCAGGGGCAAGCAGCGATAAGACTTATTCCTAAGTGTCAGGACGCGTGTGGGGTTTCAGACTTTCGGCCAATATCTCTCCTCAATTGTGATTATAAAATCATGGCATCTGTCTTAGCGAGACGGTTGAGGCATACCCTTCCAGACACCATTGGACCTCACCAGAAAGGTGGGGTTCCTGGTCGATTAATTTTTGACAATCTATGCTTGTATAGGGATGTTATTCAATACGTTGATGACGGGGATGCCATGATTCTTCTCAACCTTCGGTTCAAGGTATGGGCAACGCTGTTGTCGGAGTAGACTTCGAGAAAGCTTACGACCTGGTTAATAGGGATGTCCTCTGGAGGATACTGGAGGTTATGGGTTACCCTTCTACTTTCGTTCGTTGGCTACAAACTATGTACTCGATAGCAGGAATTTCAATCCTCAACGGTACGGAAGTGGCAGGGGAGATTCATGACATCCAGTCCATCCGACAGGGATGTCCCCTTTCGATGCATCTGTTTGTTCTATATATCGAGCCCTTACTTGTCCGCTTGTCTCATGAACTCCGGGGTATTAGATTTTTTAATCAAAAACTTGTTGTCAGAGCCTTAGTTGATGACGTCACAATTTTGTTTCATGTGACAATGATTTAGTAATTGCTGGAAAGGTTTTGGAACTTTTCTGTCAATGGACTAAGGCGAGGATGAATAAACAGAAAACAAAAGCCCTGGGACTCGGGAGGTGGCGAAATCGGTACACTGGCTTTTGCCATGGTTGACGTCAACCGAGATTTTGCCCTTACTAGGAATTAAATTTTCTTCATCTATTTCAGAGACAGCCGACAGGGTCTGGAATCATGCATATGGTCATTTGCAGGGTATTCTGCGAGAGAATGCCTCTCGTCGATTCACTCTCCATCAGAGAGTGAATTTTCTCAAGACGAAGGCTCTCTCCAGAACTGTTTACATAGCCCAAGTTCTCCAATGCAGTGACCAAATGGCTGATCGAATCTTGTCGGCTGTCATGGCTTTTGTTTGGATAGGGAGGATAGAAAGGCCTCAGAGGTCGGTAGTTTACCGTCCTGTCAACCAGGGAGGATTGGGAATGATCAACACCACTTTGTTTTATCGTTCCCTATTTTTATGTCCCATATACAAAGTCCTTACCGGTCCTGATAGCCCAGAAAGTCTCTGCTCCGCTTCTGGTTATCCTTTCCTCTCCGCAACATGCTTCAGCTCTACAACAGAAACAAGCCAGCGGCAGTCATCGAGAGACCTTCTTACCTTCTGGAACCCCTGCGTCAGATCAAGGATCTACTTAGGGCAGGCATCCTGGCGCAGGGTAAACCAATTATTCATAGGAAAACCTATCGTCATTGGATCCAGGAGGTGAGTGGTCCGGGGAAGATAGAGATCCTGCGGCCCGATTTGGACTGGCCAAGTATCTGGAGGGAAATTGCAGCCTTACCAGCCAACGTCAAGGAAATGATGTTTCTCTTCAACCAGCGACTTCTACCAACACGAACTAGATGCCATCGGTTGACTCCCTCGCCGACGAGAATTGCCAACTTTGTCATCAATTTCCAGAAACCGATGACCATCTAGTCATCTACTGTCCACTTCGAAACAAAGTTTGGAGCTGGTTGGAGGGAACAGTACGTCGCCATGGCTGCAAAACTCCTCCAGAAAACTTCATCCGTGGCGACATCGGGCCAACAAGACATCGCCGGACCATCTTCACTCTCGTGGCTGCCTACATCTACGCTACATGGAAGGAAAGGAGCCGTAACCGGATCCCAACAGAAGTGGAAGTGGAGAACTTATGGGTCTCCATTTTGCCCCCTCCTCAGAAATAATTGTTTTAAAAGTTTATTTTTGTTTTGTTTTGTTTTATTTGATATATATTTTTTTTGCTTCGTCATTTTATCTTCTTATTTGTTAATTAAAAATAAGTCATTATGTGTCATCATATATCCCTTTAATTTCATAATCATTGTTTACATTTTAAATATCGTCTGCACCCAAAAAGCCATTCTGTTTGTTTTGTTTGTTTTGTTTTGTTTTTTTTCTTTGTCAACGGTTGCCATATCGCCTCAATTCATTAACCCCCCAAAATAGCGTTTTGTTATTAAAAAGAAGAATGAGAAAATATTGAAATAAAAGGAAATTTTAAAATAAAAAAAAAAAAAGTTCGATCCTGGGTGAGAACAGCCTGGTATTTTGGTTTTTCAACATGAACGCAATCTACTTGTCAGTCAAACAGCTTTGTTTGATTGTCAAGAATGACTGGAGTACACATAAAAATTAGCAAGCAGTTCGTAAAAAGGTGATAAAAGTATTCCAGGTCATCATTTTCTGTGTTTTGTACGGTTATCAAGTTTGTTTGCCAATGATGACTAGCCAACAATGCAAAGAGAATATGGAGGCAGGGAGTTTTATTCAAGTATCATCAGGAGTTGATGCTAAAATGACAAAACAGTTCATATTGTTTCCTAACGCCCCTGGGTGGGATCGAACCACCAGCCTTCCGGTTAACAGCCGAACGCGCTAGCCAATTGCGCCACAAAGGCATCTGATGATGTTGGTGACTTCTTCTCTGTTAATCTTCTTCTTCTCTTCTACAGTTCTTGAACATCTATGTTATGTTTGAATTTCGGTTTAGGATAGCACTGTTTCCTTGACACGAATAGTTTAGTTTTGAGTATAATAGTGATTCTTTCAGAATGCATTTCATGTGTGCCTGGCTAGCTCAGTCGGTAGAGCATGAGACTCTTAATCTCAGGGTCGTGGGTTCGAGCCCCACGTTGGGCGGTAGTATTCAAAATGCCGGTGGTCCGAACTAAAGTACGTGGATGTCTAAGTATCAGTTCCCATAGTGTAGTGGTTATCACGTCGGCCTAACACGCTGAAGGTCCTCAGTTCGATCCTGGGTGGGAACAAAGCACTGCTCGGCACACTAACAGAACAAATAGGATTCTGATGGTAGTTTTTGGTAGCTAGCAAATAAAAACTTTTTCCTGAAGCGTGTCATATGGTATAACCTAGCGTTCTCATAGTGTAGCGGTTATCACGTCGGCCTCACACGCTGAAGGTCCTCAGTTGGGTGCAGACGTGTTTTTCCTTGTGTCTCGCTTTGTCACCAAACTGTGAGTGTATTACTTTGTTTATTTGTTGTTTTTTTTCGTATTTATTGTTTGTGTTGTATATATTTGTAAATAGTTGTTTGTTAGGCAATTTTTCCGTTTTATTGATTGTTTGTGATTGTTGTGTTTTGGTTGGGGTCATTCCCCTTCCTTCCCTGGCTGTTTGACAGTAGTCCTCTTTGTTTTGAGGGGCAATGGCTGTCAAATGGCAAAACTGTGTTGACATCGATTTCGGGGTCCAATTCCCGAGATTGAGCATGCGGGCGGTACATGGGTTCGTCCGTTCGTTAAAAGTAGAACCACAGGATGTGTTAGGTCTTGTAGCAGTGCTAGAAAAACGAAACCAGGTCGCAAGAATTACGTTTACCACTGAAGCTTACACTAGATCTTTTTTGTCGAAACACTCTGGCATTGTCCGTACTGAACTGGAGGGAAAGGAAGTAAATGTTGTCATCAGAGATAGTAACATTGAGGAGAGATTTGTAAGAATTGCTGGGATCCCCCAAAATCTTGACTTAGGGGTAGTCCAAACTCGCCTTAAGGAATACGGAACTGTCATTGATACTCGTTGGGAACGCTATAGGGCTACCGAGGATGACGAGGTCTTATACCCAGTTCTTGCTACCTGGATGATTGTCCGTATGACATTGACAAAGAACATACCTTCGTACGTAAACATTGGCAGTTATCGTGCCATTGTGAAGTACGAAGGTCAACGACCGACTTGCAGACTTTGTGACGACGAAAATCACTTTAGTAACAATTGTCCTACCGTTAGAAGAAATCGAGAAGCTAGCAATGCCGAGAAATCTCGTGGTGCTCAAAATAGCCACGTAGAACAGGCAGCTAATGCAGAGCCAACGGTTACAATCCAGGAAAATGTCGTTTCACTTCCAGAACCTTCTGAGAGAAATCTCATTAGACCTTTCATCTGAGGCAAACGAAGCCATGGAAACCGAAAACATAACAACCGT
>WJBH02000104.1:0-67428 GCA_013167095.2 Daphnia sinensis | reverse complement strand
TAAATGACGTCTTCGACGTTTTTGATGGAAGATGCATTAAAGAAGGAACTAACTTTAAAAACTGGGCAAAAAAAACAATATTCACTACGCCGTGATTCATGTTCTGAATGTAAAGATTCGGTTGGTTATTCAGCGAAAAGGAGAAATACCCGAATTTACCAAGTAAAATGTTCATGTTGCAAACGACATTACTGTCTTTCATCATGAATGTTCGCAGCGCTATAGCCTTGACTGAAGAGTGTTTCCAGCATTGAACCGATGCTGGATACAACACTGTACCTTCTGAAAAATGAAATCAGGACCCAATTGAAGTAAGCTCTAATTTTTTAAATTCAGGAAAATAAAAATTTAAAGCGATTTTCTTAGCGGGGGGGGGGGGGCGGCGTACAGTGGTTTTTCGTTACCGCCCGATTATTCGAAAACTATCCAACCTGTCACTCTTGGCTGCATATTTTCCGCATCTTATCACTCTACGATCCAGTAATGGACTGTTTTAAAAAACACCAACATCGACAAGCAGTGTGCGACAAACAATGCGAGAGCACATCGAGAGAGGTAAAAGAATCGTTAAAAGACAAGAAAGAGCTTGCCATTCTATATTTCGATAATTTACCAATTGATGTGAAGTAAGATTTGACAAATGAAGAACTAGTGTATGATCTTGGTTGGCATTTGCTCGAGACCTTATGTTCTCCGATGCCCTAATTGCAAATCACTGTTGCAAACTAGTGAAATGGACCTGGCTGCTGACTTTGCAGCGGACGACTACACTATTGCACGGATTCATGGTGGTTTAAAACTTGCCAATGTTGCAATGTTCAGAACTTTTCGTGTAGTAGAAAACGTTATTATTGGCCAATTTAGAAGTGCTAGTCACGTCAATGTCCGTGATAGTTACCAAAAACGGATTTCTAAAATAAGCTTATGTAACGTGATGCCTGTTTCATGTGAAGATCATCTACACATACTGCCTTTTCTTATCACGGATTACCTACAGATAGCCTACGTGTTAGTTTCTAGTCAAAATTTTTAAAAAATCTGGAATTGTCCAAATCTCGCATTGATGTTCACGCCTACTCTAAAATTGCCAAGGTATCAGAATTAAAATGTCTAAAAATACGTGAAAATTAAATGCCTAAAATTACTCTATTTTTCATCAAGAAGTCAATGTTACCCCAATGCCTATGCCAAAAACTCAGATTTAACCTGTCTTTAAATTGCCTAGCCTTAACTATCAAAACTTTTATGAATAAAATGCCAAATAAATATTTAATGTTCATTTGTTTTTCAAACAAACTAGCGGGTTGTACGAGTACAATGGTGTAAAAATGCTTAACAAATAATCTAATATACGGTAAAACCTAAGAATTATGATGATATTAGCCATATTTACCTGTCCATTAGCCTAATATTCATTTTTGAGAAACTTTTTTGCTAAATGTGTTCATCTGTCAGGTGAAATGCAATACTCATACCACCCTTTTCAGGTTTATCGTAATAAAAAAGAAGAACAAAATCTGCATGACAAAATTCATTACTTTTAAAAAGTAAATAAATTCAACATACAATTTTATTTAATTCACTTTTCCTTCCAAAATGCTGTTACCTTAATATTTATATAACGAAAAGATTGTTTGATACAGGAAAAAAATTGCTTTTGCAGCAATAACAAAGAAATGTGACCAGGTGCAGCTGCTTTAGTTGGAAAAATAGCAATAGGCTGGATCCATGATGATCGTTAAGGGGTAGCGACCAACGTCTTCGCTTCAGGTAATTTTTATTAATTATGTTTCCTATTATTTTCATATTTTATTTATTCATCATTTATTTTGTTTTACAGAGTGAATTTACTCCCCCCGGCCACCCATTGGAGGCATCCACCCCGATGGATGATACCACCACCATGGAGTCATCCATCAGTATGGGTGTCAGAATTTCCGACACCCATACGGGAACGGAAGCCTCCCCCTACACGGGAACGGAAATGGATGTATCCCCGGGAATGGAAACCTCAGCTCAAACGGAAATGGAGACCTCAGCACCCCAATTAGACAGCGGCAAAACAACAACTTGTGTTGAGAGCATGGATGCCTCAACACAATTGTTGGATCCGTCGCTGTCTACGATAGACATAATAGACTCCACCAGATGGCCGTCCGAGACCATAGATTTTAGCTCAACTATAGATGTTAGTTTATAGCTTATAATCCTGTTAAGAATTGCAAATAAATGGTTATCCTACAAAAAAGTTTAGTTTTCGTTAAATGAACTACATTAAGTCATATTGTATAACACTACAAATGACTTACAAACTTTTTTTAAATAATAATTATTATTTAAGTTACAGTTAGTTAAAAAGTAATCGTTGTGTAAACGGTATTTGGCATTCAATTCACTATACAAGCAAAGGATCAGTGTACCCTTTTCACCCTACAACCTGTTGGCGTAGGGTCATCCTCCCTTTTTTGCCTACCGGATTGGTGGATCATCGTCCCTCTACCTATCTCCCCCTTAAGGCAGACGAAATAGGACTGTTTCCACGCAGAAATGGGACTAATTCCAAGGAGAAATAGGACTGACCTAATAATTTTTAATGCTCATTTCCATTTCTCCAGTCCTATTTGGATTCAGTCCTATTTCACCGCCTATCGGAAATGGATGTCTTCCCCTACACGGGAATGGAAACCTCAGAAGTGTGAACGGAAATGGAGACCTCAACCCCCCAATCAGACAGCGGCGGAACAACAGCTTGTGTTGGGAGCATGGATGTCACAACAACTTGTGTTGAGAGCATGGATGTCTCAACACAACTGTTGGATCCGTCGCTGTCTACCATAGATATTGACTCCACCAGATGGCCGTCCAAGACCATTGCCGTCAGCTCAACAATAGATGTTAGTTTATAATCCTGTTAAGAATAAAAAAATGGTTTTCCTATAAAAAAATTTGGTTTTCGTTAAATGAACTCTATTAAATCAATAATATTGAGTAACACTACGAAAAAATTTTTTAAAAATAATTATCATTATATAAGTTACAGTTAGTTACGTCATTTTTTACACAGGGGGGGTTCATTTTTTAACAACTGAGATTCGACCCCATTATTCTCATGCCAATGTATGATAGTCTCTTTATTTTTAGAATGCTAAAATATTTTTGTTTATCTTATTGATGTTAGTGGAGCAAATTTTAACCCGGTTGTATTTAAATAAAATGCAATACAACCATTTATGCTAATTTTTTCCAGATTTCTCAAACATTTTATTTTTATAATTAAATACGGCGAACGATAAAATAAAACTGTATTATAATACTTTTAATATTTTTGTTTGATCTTACATGTTAAAAACTTACATTTCCTAATGCGTTTATTACTCATCAGAGTAAAGAAATCTAAAACTGATCTTTCCATGTTAGTTTAAAACTATTGTAAGCTTACAGCTAGCATGTTTTGAAGAAAAACCGTGCAAGAGAACGCCACGCAAGTTCTTGTACATTTGAGAGTTGACAACTAGTAAGCGAATCATAGGAAACTAGTTGAAATTTTCCTACAGGCATGCTTAAGCCATTAAAAATGACCGTTGACAAAATGTATTTGAAAGTTAGGAATTCTTTTTCCTTTTTAAATTTTTATTGCTGGAATTTAATCGATACTTTTTATGCAAATCATTAATAATTCAATAAACGTGAGTATGATTTTACTTTGCTTATTATTTATTCTTCATGCCACTTGCGTCACAAGATGTGGTAGGTAATAGGCTATGCAAAAACTATTTCATTTGTGTTTTTTCAAAAGCTATTTCCCCTAGTCGCATTTTTAGAGGATAAATCAGACTGAAAATTATAAGGCTTTTACCAGTCATCCCTTTTCGTTTTGGTCGTATACCACAAACAAAAATGTTTCAAACCTCTCTAAGCTATAGTTTTAAAACTATATACTTAATTGTAGGAAGCGACGGATATTACGTTTTAAATAATAATTTTATTACACATTGCAAACATTGCAGCATTTTTTAAATATACAGGATTTTAAATTCTTGGGCAGATAATCGAACGATATGACTTTCAGAAGCACATGATAAGATTCTCAAACGTCAGCACTTTACAAACAACGTCACGTTACATGTTAATTAGACGATTATCCAGACACATCAATATGCAGACGGCGAGAATTCTTTCTCAAATTTGTCAATATACATTAATAAACTGATAGGCAGTTAAAAAGCAGAATTTTTGTTTTTTTCACCTAACAATTAAATGGTAAACAAACATGTTTGTCATGAAATAACAGCCAGATAATTAAAAAATTAGCCCCTTATCGTCGTGTAGTACGGTAATGTGGGATGAAATGAGAAGTTTGCAGGAAGTCCAATATTCCAAAGCCAACGTCTGGAGGGTTTTATATTTATATAGCCAACTTATTTAAGGGGTTTATTTTTTTTTAAACGACATCCCTTTTGGAGATGAAGGAAATGACAACAACCAAAACAGCAATGAAATTATAGCAAACAGCGTTATGTAAATTCTCTTCAGATAGTAATCAATTTGAATTCATTGAATTCATTTAATAATAATTTTATTTCATAGAGTAACAACATAAATTAGGGAACGGGTGTGTATGCACGAAATTTAGGACTGGTCGTAGTATTACGGAATTTAACACTAGGCAAAAGATCAGTAAGAACTCTTGTGATAGTGTTAGTTTGGAGACAAAACCTAAACAGGAATGGGCAAGGGAAAGAAACAAAGTGGAAGAGAAAGATAGCGATAAAAGACTTGCTGAATGCAAAATAGATGGGATAATTATCGACGAATAGTCCTTGTCTTATTATGTCTCCAATGAACCCCCTTCCCAGTTCATTTTTCACATTAGTAGGTCGTAAAATAATCTTAGCATTATGAGTTATCCCCGAAAAATAAATAAATATAGAACTATTTACCTCAACGATTAACAAACGAATTTCCGGGCGACGATGAGTAATTCCCCCCCCCCCATGGCAGAGCCTCTTTCGGGTGTGCCATTTTTTCCTACATGACTTAAATCATTAATTAATAGATGGCAGTCCCACGGGGTGGATAATCACTCGTACGACCCGACTACGCCCCGACCCATATCTCTCATTTGTTTGTATTAAAAACCGCACCAAAGGGAATCCATTTCCGGAGAGATTTAAAAATTAGTAGCCAAATATTATAGTTTCAGACCCAAATATAAACTCAATAATTAAAATAAATATATTTAACTGAATTCTTAAACAAAGTTAATCTAACAAATTAATATAAAGTTACTCTCAGTTTGATTTGAACCACAAGCCTTGCTATCTGCATTCCAGTACCATACCACCATGGACATTATGTACGTTAATCGGTAGTTAAACAATTAACTACAGATCACAATTCTGTCATAGCAGACGAAATCTACCATCGATTGCTGCGTTGCCACGATGGCAACAAATGTTAAAAAAGCTGTCGAACATCCCTATATAGTATAATAGTGTAATAATAGTGTGCAGTATAGTCTATTATACTACAGTACAGAATAGTATATGAAGTTTAACTACAAAACATTAAAAACAGAACACTGCATTGAGCTTTGAACCACAAGCCTTGTTACTTACAATCCAATGCTAAACCGCAATAGACGTTAAGCACAGCAATCCATTGCAACACTTAGCTACCCAATCCTAATTGTGAGGTACTATATGTATCATGGAGTATAATAAAGTAAAGTAAATTATTCTGTATACTATAATACAACATATATACAACTACATGTAGTGTGTACTATGTATACATATAATAAAATACAGAAAAAAAATAAATAATAAACATACTGCAATGAAATATATTTAAAAAATAAATTTATTTTACATCAAATTAGTTTAGTACTAATTATTTAAAAAACGTATCGATATCGTAAGATTTGAACCTAAGAACTCACTAACCGCGCTCAAACGCTATACCATTAAGCTACCCAACTTACTGTATAAATATAAATATTGATATTATACAAACAATTTATTACATTATACAATTTAATGACGGCAACATTTTCTAATTTCTACGTTTGGCAACATTGTCGTTAACAACTATTGTTCGACTTACAGTAAACAGAGAACGATTCAGTATAGACGACTCAATATATTTTTTCTCTACATTATGTTAAGTACAAATTAAGTAAACTTAAAATTACTTCGGTCGGGTAAAATAAACTTTACCCCAGAATTTTTTCAGGTTTCCACGGTCCAGTTTTCTGGTTGGATATTTCTAACTTTTTGTTCTAACAGGGTTTTTATTTCATCAGGGATTGAAAATGGTGATGTGGTTGGAAACTTTTAAATAAATAAAACTATTATATAGATTAGATAACATGTTAAGTTTTTATAATTTGGTATACGTAGTTGAAATATATTTGAATAGTTGCATGTGTAGGGGAGAGCGGGGTGATACAGGACACGTACCAAACAGGACAGTAGCAGTTACGGGTCTTGGTGATGATGAACTGGGGGGAAAAAATACTGGGATGTTGTCAATTTCTATATGTTGTGTCAATTTCTATATGTGACAAATCAATCATCGTGAAATTCTAAAATATACACGAGTTATGACGGAAATAAAAAAAGAGCGCTGTCTTTTCATTTTTATTTACACCACATTTTTTGGTATTGGCCACGCTATGGTTCGTCCAAAATTAATATAATAATTAAGAAAGCTAGTTAATTCCTTTACTTATACAGGGCAGCTATAAAAAAATTTTACGGATTACGGTTTAAGAGTTATTAATGAATTAAAAATAGACCCTCATTGGGGGTGACACTGGACACGGTTTTGGGGGTACAATCGGACGAAATCAATTTTTTATTGGCGGAGCCATAACGTTTAAATCATGGTCCAAAAGTGTTGTCTGCTTCGAAAAGTATTTTCAATAACAATTATTTTTATTATTACGAACAATAATTAATATTTCACTTACAATTTTAAGTTTCACTAACAATCGATCAAGAATCGATCACGCAATATCTAAGATGCCCCTCCCACTTCTCCATCTGGTATCGAAATTGTCCAGTCCTTCCCCCCCCAACTTCATTCGTTAATTTTCTTAATGTTAATGTACTTTTTTCAAATTTAATCTACGCTAAAATAGAAGTTGCATTGATAAAGTATAAAGGGAAATTTTTTTAAACATTAATTAATAGAAACTTTTTGTGCAACTAGCCGTGTCCAGTTTGGGACACACTCTGTCCACTTTAACCCCCACATTTTTCATCAACAACAATTTTACCCATATTTTTCTAAATTAAATAACTCGTAAAGTATATAACGTATAGCGATGAAAAAATTCCCTAATGTTATATGAACAACGCTCTTTACACTAATATAATTTATTTAACCATAACACTTTTACACACCAAATTACAGACAAAACAAAGTTTTTGTCCTGGTTTACCCCGCTCTCGCCTATAGTTTTTAAATAGTTTGCATAAAGTATTATTTATAGCTTGTACAATGTTAAGTAGTAAAAATAGCTTATGTGTAGTAATTAAAGATAGTTCTTGTTGGTTTTAATATAGTTTAACCTTTAACTCATTGTTTTTAATTCTATCTTCTTTTTCGTGCTTAAATTCCATTCTATTTTCTATTTTATGTAGAGTATCCTGCACAAAAATCCGAAAAGCGGTGTGAATTTCACTACCAATTCGTTGATGTCGGAATGAAATTTTAAAGATTTTCTTTAAGAGCTATACCAGGCAGGTCGCATTGCCCCTAAAGAAAAGTTTGGGTATAGTCTAAATGTCTTATTTTAGTAAATAAATAAATAAAATTAAAATTTATGTTCGGGTTTTTGTGCAGGATACTGTACTGTAGGGAGGGCGGGGTCATATTGGACGAGTCCTAATTTGGACAAATCGATTTCCATGTAAACTAGAAGCTAAAGTAACTTTTAAAAAATATGCGAAAGTGTAAAATTGAATTTCTTAGTTAGGGATGAAGTTTGACGCATTTCTCTCTACTATAATTTCTTATGCCTGAATCTTCACCAAAAGAATTAATAATTTTACGTAATTCAATAGCTTTTCCATCCTTTAACCGTTTATGTTATGGTTATATGTGACATGTTTTAAACGAAAACAATATCACAGTTTTCCCCGACTTTTGACTTGGCTGCGGGTTATTTTGGACAGCTCAATGGGGGTGATGTCGGACTGTTAAGGGGGCGGAACTTAGTTTGTTGTCATCGTAGTACTTTTTGTTTCCTATAAATTTTCCACAATTTTTTCCCAATCTTTAGTACCACGATTTTTGTTTTCGTCTGCTGTCAACCGACAGGTAACATTAAATTAAAGAAAAGGAATTGTGATTCTTTTACTATTTAATGGTTAACCATTTATGTTTCAATAATAACAATAAAAAATCTAACGTCAGATTTACAATTTCTGTATTGTACAAATTCTATTTCAAAAAGCAAAATTGTACACAAACGTTTTTGAGCTATGTTAAATGCTGACGAGGTATCAAAGTATAATGGTAAAGGGACTGAGCGTTCAAAGAACCGAAAGAGATGTCCACAAAGTAAAACGTTCCATCACAAATAGAAATTTTGTCTTAGACAATTACTGGCACTACACAAAATATTTCAAAGGACGTTTACTCAATCGACCAGATCGTGAAAGAGTAGGAGTTTTCTCTTGTTCTTCATTTTCGTCGGAATGGAGGATGCTATCAAGCCACAGACTTCTATTTCGTGATATTTCCTTTTAGCGTTTTACGCTTCGAGTTATTTTTTGGCGTGTTTCCACTTGTTGGTGTCAGTTGACGTTTGACTGTATCTTTTTTTATTTCAATTCCATTTTTTTCATTTTTTTATGAAGTCTTCTTCAATAGTTTTACTTTCTGGTGAATCTGTCAAAATTCTGGTCCTTCATAATCGACTAGAAATCCGGCGGGTAACTGGTGTTTGACAAAACTGTAGGAAATGGCCGTATAGTATCTAAAAACACTTCCGAACGCGTTACAGATGGAGTCAGAATTTCTTTACCTAATATAATTTGTTGATGAAAAGAAATTCAAAACCAATTTAATAAACGTAGCGCTACCAATAGTATTTGCATCACCATTAGTAGAAGGCTTGTCGCAAACTGTCGCAACAGATGACCTGGTTGGCAGATTTATATTCGAGTTCAAGATAATGTCTTTGGTTGATCCTGCATTTCCAGTGGAAGCATTTGCGGTTTCTAAAACAGCGAGAACATATTAAAAAATGTTAGATAATTCAAAAATGTAAAGATTAGTGAATAATACTTACCTGGTCTGTCCGTAACTAAACCAGGGCTGAATACAGATGCAGGGATTATACTTCTGGTAAATGGCCAAATGCCAGCTTTCGCAAATCCAGATAAAATGTTTTTCGAAACGTTCTTCGTAATAAAAGGAGTTTTTCGAAAGACAATCAACATTTAAAATACCGATTCGTTGTCCAGGATGAGCTTGTAGCCACTCATTGTGGCAGTGTCTCAGGGATCGTTTGAATGGGAAAAACACCGCAACGTCCAGAGGTTGCAGTTTGTGTGAGCAATGTGGAGGAAAAGTCAGTAGGATAATTCCATTATCTTTGGCATATTTAACTACTGGGAATTCAATATGATTGGAATGGTTATCCATGAGCAGCAGCACTGGTTCTTCTTTGGTTGATTTTACAAACGACTGAAAGTGAATCATACTTTTTTAGAAATTTTCTCCAGTCATCCATCGTGAATGATGCACTAATCCCAATGACCCAGCCGGCCCATTGACTACCAATTCTGGATTGTGTTTTTTCCTAGGAAAAATGAATGTTAGCGAAATGTTAAACTTGATCAATGACGGGTTTCACTATAATAGATGCCATATTAAGATGAAGATCAAAGCTTTTTGTTGTGATGCACCAGCATGCAGTTTTATAAAAAATGTCAAACCTTGTGGGTCATACTATGGATGTATGAAATGTGAAACAAAGGGTGACTATCTTGTCAACATATCCGGGAAAGGAGGAAGAGTCACATTTCCAAAGATTGATGCTATGATGAGAACTGGTGAGTCGTTTCGCGATCTGGAACAAGTCCAGCATCATGCTGGATCATGTCTTTTGGAAAAATTACCTATAGATATGATCGAAACATTCTGTATTGATTCTATGCATCTAGTTCACGTGGGAGCAATGCGGAAATTGCTTTTTATTTGGGTTCATGCCATGCGACTGATGAAAGTAAAACTTTCGTGGCAAATGATGAAGGAAGTTTCAGACATTCATGCATGTGCAAATCGAAAAATTCATAAGCGTGGAGTTTCAAAGAAAAACTAGAACACTTGATGAACTTTCACGGTTCAAAGCGACTGAATTTCGTTTACTTCTTTTATACATTTTGCCAATCATTTTAAAGAATAGACTTCCAGATGAAGTTTATCAGCACTTCCTTTTGCTTCACGTGGCAATTAGAATTTTGTCATGTGAAGCAAGTGTCAAAGACGAAGTAAACGTGGATTACGCGAATATTCTGCAGTGTTCGGAACGTCACGGAGTTTTTTGGTGACGTAGGGAAAATTTGCACGTCGTACGTCAATCTAAAAGCTAACGTCAAAAGTAAAAAAAAGTCACCGTCAACGCAAAAAATGTTTAAATCAACGTCATGATTTAAGTCACAAAAATAAGTCATTTATTTATATCAAATTTTACAAATTTAAAGCAATTTTTTAAAATATCAACATTTCCAACATTGAATCTGACAATTTATTTCTTCTTATAGTTAAAATTAGTGCTGCTAGGCTAAAAAGACGCTCTACTGGAACACTAGTCGGAGTGACAGTGTTATATTTGATAAACAAAGCTTTTATCTGCGAATAGTTATCTAGCATACCTACTGAGGTGACGCGATCTTTTAAAAATCTATCTACCTCGTCATCCGGTCTTCCGGAAGGATGGATGTCATCAAACACCAAAAACTCTTCGGCTAAAGATGTCTTGCTTTTTTCCAAAACTGGTGAGTATGTTGCGTCTTGAATCAGCTGTCTGAGTTTTAGTTTGGCATCTTCTTAGCTCCTTCGGTCTTTGATCCAGTGTGCCTTAAAGCATGGATGAGTCAATGCTGCCATTAAGTACCATGGATCCTCGAAGAGTTTACCAAATCTTAAAATAAGAATGCTAACAATAACCAATGCAAAAAAAAATTCGAGATTATAGTACCTTTTATCAACTTTCTCAAGAACTCGGTCACGTATTGGTCCAAGATGTAAGTAGACTCGTTGATTTAGTAGATCCTTCAATCTAGTAATCAGAGGCAAAACAAGGCCCACTCCAAGGAATACCCCTTTATCACCTTGCAAAATGTCTAGAACAACTGCGAGTGGCTTCATAACCTCCATATACTCGTTCAGTAGTTCAATATCCTCTTTTGTTAACAGCGGAAATGTAAGCGAGGAGAATGACTTGTTGACTACCTCAAGACTTTTAAAATTTTGAAGATTGGCGGAGAAAAAGGACCCAACGAAAAAGGACCCGACGAAAAAGGACCGGCAAAAAGGACCCAACGAAAAAGGACCCTACCAAAAAGGACCACCTTTTCTGAAAAATAAAAGTGGTCCTTTTTCTCCGTCCAAGCGGTCCTTTTTCTCCCTATCTTTTACATATTGTTCATAGGTATGCGTCTCGCGTCGTTGTATACCAACCGCTTCAGCGTTGCCTGATCGCCAATAACGGTGGTGGTCCAAATCAGGCAATCACTTGGCATGTACATGCAATTATAAGATCATGGTCCAATCATGTAATAAGTTGAGAATAATATATAGAAGAGAATAAAGATAAGAGGAAGGAATCCTCTTATACCATGGTCCAATCCAATTTTTTTATTTTTCTGCGAACAGTTTCAGAACATTTAGGGCGTACAGGCAATGCTGAAGACCTGACGTGAGAGCGATACAGACGCTACGCTACATTTTCATCATGATTTTCATACATTTACTGGCGACTGCGTCTTTGCTCTTTGGTCATCTAAAATCCAAAATATCAAGTTTGCGAGCTATTAACGGGCAGAATCTCTGATTTTGTTGAGATGCTGGCACAAGTGATGTCCAATCCATCACTGGACCGATGGATATTCAGCATGTAACTGTTGAAAATTAATTGCGTGGCAATCGTAGGAGCTGTAGAAGTAGGCCTAGGTGCCTACAATTTTAGTTATATTAACCATAAATTAAAAAGGAAAAAAAAAATTTTTACGGGTAAAACCGATTGCCATAGTTTCAGTTTTGCCCTTAAGCCGTTTAAAGTAATAAATCGTTTATCGTCCATTACTTTCACAGGATTTTGGGCTTGGACTTCATACCAAAATAAGTAAAAGATAAGGAGAAAAAGGACCGCTTGGACGGAGAAAAAGGACCACTTTTATTTTTCAGAAAAGGTGGTCCTTTTTGGTAGGGTCCTTTTTCGTTGGGTCCTTTTTGCCGGTCCTTTTTCGTCGGGTCCTTTTTCGTTGGGTCCTTTTTCTCCGGCTACCGTAATGATTTCCTACCAAATTTTTTTTACTGGCTATTCCATAACTACCAGAAACTTAGAAGTTAATACTTTATAGTGTGCGGTTCATTAAAAAATGTAACAAAAATTAAACAGAAATCATTGTTTATTGATTTAATGCATTGTACATAACGTAATGCATAGCGTCTTACAACGGGAAAGGGTGCAAGAATGCAGCAGAAAACTAACACGTATGATGGTATTCAACATTACCAATCTGACAGAACATTAATCAATTTTTCATAACATGAGCTGTATAAACTAGTTCATATGCAATGTATTAATGCAAGAAAACAAGAAATCGGAGTTGAAACAAAAAAGTTGTGGCTGTTTCGATGTGTGTATCAACGCCAACGCTGTTCTGTCAGCTGAAAACTATACGGGCCGTACCTTTGCGAAGACGAAATAGGACCCACGGATAGGGGAAATATGACTTATCTAGCGGAATAATATGATCCTAAAAAGTTCGAAAAAGGGGATAAATTTACCCGGGTTCTATTTGTATGGGTCCTGTTTCTAGGGCAATCTTTAAAAAATTGCAGTTTATGATCTGATTTTTCTAGTTTTATTTTAGACCGAATTAATCCGTGGCATAAGAGGATCAATTTTGTCAGACACAATTAAACGGGCGTGGACTAAAGTTTTTTTTGTCAAAGTGAGATCTGGGTGTAATTGGGCCGCCGATTACTCGTACAATCTTCGGTTCGTTTACTTAATTCTTAATTCAATTTCAATAGTTGTAATCTTATTTTCTTTCCTTAGAGGGCGTAGCCTCAAACAGAGTGAGCTGAAATGGGAAACAAAGAATTTAATGAAAAGAGTCCCAGAAAAAGTAAGATCAGAAGAGGCAGCTGCACTTGGCAACCATCAAATCGATGAATCACCAGCCGAAGGGGAAACAGTTCACGTTGATCACCTGCCAATTTAAAATTTGATAAGCATCTTAAAATACGTATATCTTTGGCCCTGTTAATGTCTGGTTCACTTTTGAGGATGTTCAGTGAACGAAACAGAATTGGTTTCCGTTCACCTCTACTAAATTTGTCATCAGCAACGAAGTAATTCACCCATACTTCACTGTAACTCAGATGGATGGTGGTGAGTGGATCACTACGTGACTGATCACAACAGTGCTTGCCTGTTGTCATGCGGATTTCATCGATTGATGCTGCTGGCATTTATTTTTATAAAGGAAGACTAGAAACTTTAGGCCCATCCAGAGCCGTAGGATAGGTGGCAGTAACGAATTTTTAACGCTTTTTTTCGCCATTTTAACCCTGCCACTCTTCTCTTACCATTTTTTTGCCCGTCGACTCTTCTTTGCTCGCCAACCCGTTCACTGTTACTGCCAGCTACAATACCAGCTGTAGTTGCTTGTCCTCCACCCCAAAGTTTTTGCCCGTCGACCCATTTTGCTCACCAAAACTCCCCCTGTCGTTGCCCGTCCAGCCATTCGTTGTCTCTGCCCGTCTAATCCCTCACAGTTTTTGCCCGTCCACTCACTTTGTCCGTAAAAATGCCGCTGAAATTGCCCGTTCGACCGGTTGTTGTCCCTGGTAGTTAAACTTCTTACAGTCTCTGCCCGTCGGCTCAGTCTCTGTCCGCCTATACGCCCTCTAAAGTGACCTATCGGCCCAATTTCCATCCGCAAAAACGCTTGCTGAACTGCGCGTCGAACCTATCATTGTCTCTGTCTGTTTATCCCTTTCAGCCTTGCCCTTCCAATCCCTCACTTCCCGCCAAAACGCCCACTGTAGTTGCCCGTCGATCCACTTTCCTCTGCCCGTCTCACACATCAAGTCCCTGTCCGACTTTGCCCGTCAACCCACTTTAACCGCCCTAAACGTATGCTGTAGTGTCCCGTTAACCTTTTTTGGTCTCTACCCGTATTCCCCCTTACAGTTTTTGCCCGCTAAAATATTAATTATTATTGGCCGTCTTCGTTGCCTCTGCTCGTCGGCTCACTTATTGCCCGCCAAAATGTCAAATATTGTTGGCCGTCTTCGTTTCCTCTGCCTATCAGCTGTCGCCCAATTAAATGCCCGTGGACCAAAAAATTTTACGTTTCCGCAGTTCCACCCACCCTTTACGCACTTCCAAACTCCCATCCCACCAATTCACCATACCCGGTGGCGGGAATCAATCACAGGACGGATTTCAGAATCACGTGGTTGGCCTGGTGGCCAGTCACAGCATGCGCTGATCGCGACCAAAAAGCTTGTCGCTTTATAGAATATATAGATTAAGGTTAAGCCCCACGCTAATCGGGTAGCTTTTAGTCGATTTGGAGCGGATAAAATTCTAATCGGTTATGGGATTTCGGTGCTCGGTGCGGTGATTTCGGTGCTCGGTAAACGACGTAAACGAGTTTCTCCGGTAGACGTCAAAGGTTTGAAAAAAGGGGGTCTTTTCAACGACACACCCGTTTGGCGTGCTGAACGAAGAGTGCTACAGGGCCTAGGGCATTGGCCGCATACCGGTATGCGCAAACTCACTTCTAAGATGGCGGCGGGCTTTGCACTATTGTACATACCCCCCTACTACCAATTCACGATCTGGCAACCGTGTTTTCAGACGAAAAAACCCTATAGAGCAGTAAAACATGTTGTGTTGCGGATTCACTACAAATGCGAAAAATCTCATTTGTGTCCAAGTTGTCTGCTGCCGCTGCAGGTCTGCAGGCTGCAGCCTGCCAGCCTCTTATAGAGAAACCGTCTTCTTCAAGTTAAACAATAAGTTTTCAACTATTAATTAAGATTTCCCCCCTTTTCTTCCTAGCAGTGGGTGGCCTATTCATTTTTTCATTTTCCATTTTTTTTTTCTACCGCCAGTTCTATCGCCTATTTATTTTTTTTAGTTGTTGGTTTAAGGGGCTCGTCTCTTTTAGCCGAAGAATTTCGTTTGTTGCCAGAAATTTGTCTGCTTCAAGAGATAAGCAACAATCCACTCTCAAACAATAATTAATTTAAATAAGGTAAAATTTATTGGAGTCCGCAATCCGGACTCCTCTAGTGTCAAATTTTGCTATTGGAGTCCGTAAATCCAGATGGCTCTGCTATCTGCCATCTAATTCTTTTTCAGCAGTGCCTTTTTTACGTTTCGTTATTTAATTACATTACATTACATATTACATTAGGTTAGATTAGGTTAGGTTATCTTATATTATATTATATTACGTTATATTAGGTTAGGCGGTTAGGTAGGTTAAATTATGTAAGGCCGCCTAAATTAGGTTAGGTTAGGTAGGTTAATATTATTTAATTATTTATTTCTGGTGTCAGTCCAGATTACGGACTCCAACAGCAAATTTTGACACCAGAGGGGTCCGGATTACGGACTCCAATAGGCGCGACCCAAAAAAATACACGATTGATTTTTGTGTTTTATTTTGACCAATTTCAACTTTCCCTCCTTAAAACACTCAAAAATCGCTAATTTTAAATGAAACAAAATAGTGCCATCAAGATACGCATTTCATCAAACGAAAAACAGCGCTATTTGCCAATTTTTCAGGTTAAAAAATTTTTCACCATAGAACTAATCCACTAAGGTAAACGATGGTTCCGTCAATGTAAACGTTAATTTGGCCTTTCAACTTTCAACTTCCAGCAAGCAAAATATATTTTCCTAAGAACATTTGCACAATCGAGAACAACGCTCGCTGAAGGGCGATAGCAAACAATCATGCTGACAAAAAGATTCCTCCGATACTCGTTCGTTTTTTAACAGTTCTTCCTTGGGGGCACAGCTTACTCTGCAAAATATAATTCAACACGATACTATGTACTTGGAAAAAAGAGGGTTTTCTCTACCTCAAAGATGATTAAAGAGGATAATCTTACATGCACTGACAGGCGTGTTCCGGACAAGTTGGCGGGTATTTCATGCAGCTAGTCATGCACCAGGAATCGAAGTAATTGATCCCGCGGTATTTTCCAACTGCAGTACAGAACTGTGAGCTGTGTATTTTTATAGTGCAACCAAATTAATTTTCTGTGTCCTTGAAAGTGAAAGAATTAAAAGCTGTTTTACCGGACAACTAAAGTTTCCTCGGCATGTGTGCCATGATGGGCTTTGTTCCATAATCTAATGGCATATGGATTAACGTTTTGGCTTGTCGGAATAGTTGGAATGAGTCCAAATGGTTCAAAGCCACCTGTGTTGCTGATGATGACTACATCCGCACAGTTCCGATAAACTTCTTGTTTTCCACATCCAACACTTACGGTTCCGTCTTCGCATGTCCCGTTAATATGGCCTACTCGTGAATCAAAATGCTAAAAACTAACGGGAAAACGACCCTTAAAAAAATACGTACTGGCATAATGAATCCACTGGATTATGCAATGTGTACAAGTGACTTGGTTAGGGAGTTTAACACGGTACTTGAAAACTACGTGTCTCTCCGAATTCTCCGGAATCTTGAATTGATATGTCGACTGGCCTTCTAAATACAGTGGGTATCTGCCGTATGGGGAAGGTTGTTTAAAATTCATAAAGTAAATTACGAGCTTATACAATGATTAATACTTTTCGAAGCAATCGTCTGTTTCATGATTTGCAGTTAGATGTCCAAGCAATGGGCAAAGTCGCAATTCGAAGTGTCCTTTGTGGTTTGAAGTGAGTTCAATTTCTATGTCGATTACCTGTCCCGGAGTGTAGCGCCTTCCTAGCAAACCATTTGCATAGTATCCCCCGATTTCGTGAGGACGTGGTTTAGGCTCGTTCCACGGATCTCCGCAAACGCCGCACTTGCCACCATTGACATCCCATAGCACTGTAACATTGAATTACATTTGATAAAACATTTTTTTCGTTGCTAAAATAAAAAAAGGTGTGTTTATTACCCTCAACTCCTCCGCACCAAAGCTCGTTATCTTTTACGTCGATTGGATTGGGGAAACCGAATCTCCACATTGCGTTTCTTGATGGTGGATTCATTAAACGCCCATGGCAAATTACTAGTTCAATCTATCATTGGCATTTTTTTTTTATCAAATAAGAAATTCGATCATAATTTTTCAATGAACAAAGCAGCTCTTTTGCATCAAGTAGTTTAGAATTGTTTGCGACAAATATAGTTTTCTTACCTGAAACAAAAATGATGCTAGGAAAAGTATCGCTACGGTCAAGAGCTTCATTTTTGAACATGCGCTTTCAGCCGGTAGAGCTGGACGAATACCCACAGAAAAGTCGTAGAGCCAAGCTTAACTGTTCTTTTCTTTTTTATGCTGTTGATCAAATTGAAATGTTCCAGGTTTACACAAAAAAATAAAATAAAACAGGGGTCACGCATTATGTATTTCTTCTTACTAGTTGCTCATTTCCTTCTTCAGCAGGGCGGAGACTTTATGCAAAGTCTCACCTTAGGGGAAGATCAGAAAAAGATTGCATTTTTAACATGTTCCTCACGACACGACTGTCTTATTTTGGCGTTGGCAGCTACAAATAATCTGAGTTTGAATCCATCTATGGAAAGATTTTTAAAATTCAAGCAGCTGAAAATATCACGAAATGCATCTATAGCGTGAAATTCGTAAAATTGAGTATATATCGTCCCTCGCTTCCCTTCACCTTTATAGCATGCACAAATACGAATAATTACTTTCAATAATCAGCAATTATCCTAACACAATGCTAGTTAAAGTACAGTAATTAATGATAATTTAATAAAATTTGTCGCTTCTAAGTACCTGCAAGAATTCAACAAATGAAAATGAAAATAAAACGAACTGACGGTAAAGTTAATTTTTTTGCTTAGGCAATTTATTGTTTACATAGCTATCCGTATTTAAACATTAAAGCAATTAATCTAATCTTAAAGCTTATCAGACAAATAATTAAATGGCTTTTCCCACTCAACTAATAATATTTATATTAGTCTCCTGACTTATTTTTATTTGTTCTGCTTGTTCCCATTGCTAAACAACGCCCGCAGATGCCTTTTCGCCATTGCGAATCTTGTTTGACCTTGAACACTTCATTTAAAAGTAAACAAAAGAAATACCTGACTTGAGACTTGCTGAGAATGATTAAGGGAAAAGAAAGTTTTCAACATCCCAGTATGGTCTTGGTTATTGCTGCGCATCGAAACACTTCAGCTCGTTTACGCCGTGCTGTGAAACCTGAATTTCACGGAAGCATTAACGTCTGGCTTACCCAGATGTCGTGAGTATACAAATAGACACTCTGGTTAATCGGTTACATGTTGCGTCATCATTGCGGTCCGCATCTAAAGTGTAATCAGAATTTCTTTGCCGTCGAAATTTCAATGAAAAGAATCTTCAACCGAATAATGAGTTGGCATTTCATGGAAGGTCTATATTTGTGTGAATGTTATACCATGAGATCAAACAAAGAAAAAACAAAAATATCGTCTCAATTGATAAATTTTCCATGTTATCGGTTTCGAAATGCACATAAATTCAACATAGTAAGTACAATAAATTTCCCCTTCATAAACAATCTAACCAAATAATATGTTTTAGGATTTTTTGTGCTATATCATTTGTATACCATGTTTACGAGACTAGCTGCTGGAATTCCAAATCACAATTACTGATTATAATTTGAAAATGGTTGACCAAATCGAATAAGGGCACTTGTTGTCGATGCTCCGAGTCGTTTTGCTTGTCTTCTCTCGAAATAATAATCAACAAAAATGAGTTATGGAAAAGAAAAAGAAAAAAAAAAAAAATAAATGAAGGAATGTCTTCTTTTTATCTGAACTGTCGCTTGTAAATTGCCCGTCTCACCGCTAAACGGTTCCGCTTGTGCTTCGACTTTTATGTAGCAGCCTTAAGCGCGAAATGAAAAAAAAAAATCTGTTTATTGGGAGAAGGTAAACGTTTTTGCAGTTGTTGGCAACTTACCACCATCAGGTGACCATTTTTACCCTTAGTAATGCCCGTTATTTCTCCACCTCGGGTAATTTCAATAGTACCAGGCTTACCCTTGGCAATATGATGTGTCAGTCTTAAGGTAAAAAAAAACAAACAAAAAAACAATACATTAGTTGTAGAAAGTGCATAAATGCAATTCTAGAAGTTGATTAATTAGTGAAAGCGGATCATTACGAAGTTGCGGATTCAAATCGAATTATGTCGCGATTTTTGCAGGTATCTACAATCCAAGTAAGCGTTTCCTATGAAAAAAAATGTGTATCTAGTTTATGCAAAGGCACGTGAAAACAAATAATTGAGTTAAATAAAAATAAGTTGACTTACAATCAGGTAGTTGCATTCGAGAATCAGGTCACCTTTATCTTTTTTATCGTCTTCGGGGATTCGCACCACGATCAAATTATCCTGACTGTTGGTCACCGTTATGCCAGTAATATCGTTGAATGTCAAGCGGTGTTTGACTTTACAGTCCTTTGCATCTAGTAAATAGACCGCCGCTTTGGTAAGTGCTAGGAAACGATCGCGAGCCTTATAGCCATGACGGTCAAATTTCGTAACTGGAGCCGAGTACTAAAGAAAAGCCGATTGAAAAAAAAAATATGACCCATCAAGTGTAACCGACGAGAAAATAGCCGACGAATAAAATGTAGAAGCATAAAAGCATACCAAAATAGTCTCGCCTTGGGATTTGACATTGACTTCAAAATTAGAGCGGAAAACTCCTTGTTGGTCGGTGGACAATCGGCAATCGACGAACCATTTGGTGACACTGGCACCGTAACTCTTTTTGTTATCTATAGTGAAGCAAATTAGAATAATGAATTATATGAATACAATTGCAAACACAGGGGAGTCGGCATTATAGGACTTACTTTTGAATACCGCTTCAGCCAACACTTTCATTTCAAACTGATGACGACGCGAAGGCGAAAGGCCCTTGCAGTAACGTCCCACCATCCATTGCATGTGCATGGCTCGCAGTATATTATTGGCCTACGTTAAAAAAGAAAAATCAAACGTATTTTCGCGGTTTTCAGCAGTAGTGCGACAAATGCAAAAAAACCTCTTGGCAACTGGCAGGGGCGTCGGGCCAGGACTTGTCCATTACTGATTGAGGAAGCTGCTTAGCCAAACGCAACAGGTACTGGTGACGGACGAACCCGAGGAATTTTTCGTTGTCGCTTCCCATCGGCTCGTTACGCTTCATGAAGCCAATAATGAATTGCCGAATCACGGCCACAGCCGATCGGCGTTTGGTGGCTTCACGTTTAGCCAAGAAACGACGAACCAGCGCCTTAAGGTATACAATTCAAATCATTTTGATAAAGGAAAAAAGGGCTCTCAATTTGTTTTGCCAATAGGTTTACTTGCACGGCGATGATGCGAGCGCGAATCGCCAGGTACTTGCGTCGTTGCAGTATGCCCTTGTATTTGGCCTGAATTTTGCTAGCCAACTCGTTCTTCCGCTTCTGAAAGGCGTCTTCAGTTTCAAACAGAGTCTTGGGCAGTCTGATGAATATCTTGGTCAGACCCATGCGATAGTCATCTGCTCCGTACTGCGTTTCAAATATTCAATTGTATCAGTATGGAGGATGGCTTTTTGCCTACATTTGGGGGAAAACTTTGCTTTCACCTTAAGATGATTGACGAGGGTCTGAACGGCGCTCTTGGCATCGCCTTTCGGATGCGGCCAAGTTTCAGGACACAGGCTTTTGTAGCGATTCAGGAAGCCTTCGTAAGGCCGACGGTATGCGAAACCAGCTCGACGAACTCGCAAATTCTCCATCAAGCCCAAATATTTCACCTAATGAAATTTCCAAATTTTGAATGAAATTCCCTTTTTTAAAAATTCCGTGAAAATCATACTTGATGCGTGACGATGGCCGTCTCGAAAAGTCCAGGTTTTTGAACGTCATTGGGTTTGATGCATCGAATATACGACGGCTCTTTACTAACCAAAATGTCTACCAGCTGCGCCAAACTGGTCTTGAATTGTGACGCGGCCGTATCTGGACGCTTCTTTCGACTCAGTTCGCTTGCCGTGAACATCTGACGAACAAAGAAAAAAAAATTCCAATTCAATCAAAAAGGAAAAGGAATTACGTAGAAAAAAAAAATCTCGTGACGCGTACATCTTTGGTGATCCTGTTGGAGGACGAAATCATGGCTTCCTTCAAGTCACGATACAACAGGTCGTTGTTTTTTTCCAGGAAGCCGTTGACGTTGTAGGTGACCTCGCCAGCGTAGTGGACTAGACGGAATTCTTCGCGTTCGATCGTCTTCTTCGTTTTGGTGTCACCTTTGGCATGGCTGACGTAGTGCGGGTGCTCGCTCAACAGCTTGTTCATCTTATTTAGGAATGTTTTGTCGTTGGCTTCGCCCGGTACAAGACATTCTTCGTCCATAATGGAAATAATACCTGGGACGAACGGCGAAAAGAAACAAGTTTGATAAGAAGGAATTTCAGATTACTGGCAACGGCTGTATGTTATACCCTTATGCTTCTCTTCGATAAGGTCACAGATGATCTTGTTATCGAAATAGGCGACAGGTTCCCAAGCAATGCCCTCGCGGCGGTATTCATCTTGTTCGGATTTGAGCGTCAGTTCGATGAATAGTTGTTGAAGCTTCTCGTTACAGTAATTAATGCAGAGCTGTTCGAAACTGTTGGACTGGAAGATTTCAAATCCGTAAATGTCCAAAATGCCGAGTACCATTTTCTTCTTGACCTCGGCATCCGATTGCAGCGAGCGATTAAGTCGCTGAACGAGCCAGTTAAACATGCGCTCGTAAACGGATTTGGATAAAGCGTCACGGGCTTTAACAGCTTCATCGCGCCCCATTGGCGATACCACAACGTCATCGCGTGCTTCAATTGTACGGTTCAGCAAAGCTTTCACCAGCTTATCTTCCGGGCATCCGAGAAGCTAATGCATAATAGAGAAAAAAAAAATATTTTTTTTTCCAAGGCGCCCCAATTTTTAAAATACAGGTTTTTTTTTCTTTCCAAGCAAAACAACAAATAAAAAAATATTAATACGCACCTTTGCGATAGTGGAAACTAAAGCAGGGTTGCTGATGCTTGCCCGACCACCCTCTCCGCTGGCAAACTCGAGGTTACCAAGATGGATGATGACTGCCAAAAGATGGAAAAGTGCTTCTTGCTCTTCGTCTCCGATTTCCATGACGTACAAAGCCTCTCTAACGATTTTGAAGCTCTGCGCGTCGTCAATTCCGCTCAGTCGTGAACTTCCGCCCTACGTTCAAAAAGCAGACAAGTTAAAAGAAAAGGCATTTTATCACTTTGCATCATACTGTAGCACAAGTGTAGTATGGCAAACCTGTTTAAGGTAAACGTAGAGATCAGGGTCCCTCTTGAGAAATAGCTTCTCCAAAAGGTCGTCGTCAGCTCCCGCGAGCAGCTGGTAAAATATATGGAAGTTGCGTTCGCCCTTAGCCTGGAATACGACACGTGACTTCTCCAGCAGGTAGTTGATGATGTGTCCACCTGTGGGGTCGCCCTGCACGAAATAAAACAAACGGCACTCTCAGGTACGACTTTCTCCTTCTGAAACTCGTTTTTTAATTTTTTTTCAAGAATTTATTTTACGGTGAAATCGAATTCGACGTCCATGTATTTGCCGAATCGTGACGAGTTATCATTGCGATTGGTCTTAGCGTTACCAAAGGCCTCCAAAACCGGGTTGGATTGCAGCAATTTGTCTTTTACCGTCTCAAGGCTCGCCTTCTTACGCGTTGTGGCCGCAATGAACTGCAACACTTTTTTGGATGCCTCAGTTTTGCCCGCCCCAGATTCACCTGGTGGCCGCCAGAAAGAAAACAACAACAAAATTACTAACAAATTCGTGCAAAGGGGGGAATAAAATTGTTCAACTTATGGCAATTCACCTGAAATGAGGATGCATTGATTGATGAGCTCTCCGCGCAATGATCGCAGCGCCGTGTCCGTCAGGGCAAATCTGGGGAGCAAATAAAAAGGTAGAAGGTGAAAATCCTTTAGGCTATTGGCTTGGGGAGGTGAGATTTCTCTTACACGTGAGGTGGCAGCTCGTAAAAATTGACATTGCGATACTTTTCGACATAATCTGGTCCGTAGATGGGTAGGTTCTTGTACGGATTAACGGATACTAAAACTGATCCGATGTATGTCTGTTTTTTTCATTTTTTAAAAATTATTTAGCGTCGGTTTGAAATTCCCATTGAAATTCAAAAGGAGAAAAAAAAGAAAGACTTACATAAATAAGCTCTTCTTTCGATCGTTTCTGCAAGTTTTCTATGAAGTCCGCCTCAGACGTGTGGTTCTCCAACAAAACAAAATCTTGGACTCCTACCCGGTCCCGCACGTGCAAATCTTGCTCCATGGCGCTGCTCGCTCAGGCTGGAGGAGGGGCGACGATGGCGACGGCAGATAAGGGCCGTTCTCCTAGCGTATGAAATCAGATAGCACTTGTTAATTCTCAAATTTTGTTCATGCATGGTACAAACTGTTGGCGAATGGTAGACCACTCAGCGAAACGTGTTAAAACAATCAGAGCATAAATTTTTTTTCATTGCTAAGCTTTATTTCACAGCGACCGGAACTGACTCGATAGAATCATCAGTCGTAAATGTCGCTCAAGGCAATGGTCCATTACAAAAAAAAAAAAATGTCGGGGTCACATTGAGAACATGCAACTAATGATTTCTAAACTTCGAGGAAAATAGATTCAAACTATAAGCCAAAAGCTCGCCATAGTAGGACCTTGTTTTCCCATCTACGCTGCCTTCCTTATATTGTTATTCAAGCTCTGCTGGGAAGATGCTATGGGGAAGGAGGGGCAAATGTTGAAGCAACAACAACACCCAGGATGCAAGGGGGGGGGGGGGGGGGAAGGAGGGCGTTGTTTCTACGGGTAATCGTACGCACGCACGCACGCGCCCACTGAACGAATTAAGGCGGAAGCTGGCTGCTGCGCGTACCTTAAAATAGAGGTTAATGAATCACTGCTTCAACACGGATATGAAGAGTTCCAGTAGAGGAGCTTTTAAAGACAAGCCCTTTTATATATCTAGTATATTTATATATATTTTAAAGAATAGCACCAGGGAAGGCATAGCTGGGAATTTCACGAATGATAAAATAGGAGGGCGGATGGTCGAGTGGCTGATACGAACAGGCAGTAAAAATAACAACCAAAGAAATCGACTTTGCTCCATTGAACCAGTAGAAATTTCACGATGCAGGCGCGGCCAGCCTGAAAAATGAATAATCAATCGCAGCCGCACACCACAGACGTCATCCCTTTCAATGCAAATGAGTTTTTTTCTTTCTTAATTTCTAGTCAGAGATGCGCGTCGCTTCAGAAACGAACCCATGGTCACGGTTATATTTTTTAGCCGTTTTTGTTCTCTTTCAAAAGGTCCTAGTAAAATAAAAGGAACCTGTTTTTTTTTTTTGTTGTTGTAAATATCAACGTCAAGCATGCCCTTGTTCGTCGAAACGAAACATTTTTTTCTCCCCCAATTCTTTGGAAAAAAAAAGACTGAAAAAAAAAGACTGGGTTATGAAGTGATCTATCTCCCTTTTTTACCGGGTGTCGCAATGCTTGTTGACTGGAGAGATCAAGCTGCGTTAGATAAGAAAACAGTACCAGACTCATTGTAACTTTGACGTTCTTTGCACGATTCCCTGAGACGCCTCGAAAAAAAAAAAAAGATAATGCACAGTAAATAAACGGGAAAGTTGCCTTGGCTGTTTACAGGGCGTGATAGTTAAAAAAAAAAAAGCTGGTAGTGACAAAGGCCAACAATCCCAGGTGAAACTTTCCTACATGAGATCAAAAGTAAGAAGGTGGAGTTCATCGGGCTCCCGTGTCACGTCAACTATATAATGCAGGGCACAAAACACGACCGTTATTACCTAACAGGTTGCTGGTGGAAAGTTGATTGTTTGACGTGACTGTGGATGACAATTTCGATTAAAAACGGTCAAACTTTTAACATCTGTATAGACAGCTAAACGCGTCACCCACTAGACATTTAAATACAGCGAGAGCTTTGTCATTTTTCTTCGATAAAGTGACGAGGTATTTGAATCATGTCAAGATAAACGGCATCATTCACAAGATAAGTAAGCCGGCCGACGGCTTATTCGGACACGTCTTATCAATGGGATGGTAAAAGATGAAACTATTTGAATCCGGCTTACGAGTGGCAACTGCTTAACTGACACACACTGACACCAACGAACGAAAAATTTAGTTAGGCCACTACATGCTTGACGAATTAGGTAGTATTCAGTTGAATAAACGATGGATATAATCGAACACTAGAACGAACGAAAGAAAAAGAAATAAAAAAAACATAAAAAAAAAACAACTGTGACGAACATCTGCAGCTTTGACAGATGGCGATCACAAACAATGCCAGAACATTTTTTCGCCATATTCACGGTGAGTCACAAATACCAAAAAATGCACACTTTTAAAACGAAAAAGTGAAAATAAACAAACGAATAAACACAACTATAACTGGACGCAAAACAAACTTACTTGGTTTGAAACAAACTGCTTGTCAAGTCAGGGGAGAGAAGGGACTAGTGGAAATGGCCCAGTGGAACCAAGATAAATGGATAATGGAAGAAAGTGAGTAGGTAAAAAGGAGCACGAAAAGTACTAGACTGCACCGGTCGGGACTTGACAGTAAAATCGGGCTGATGGGGACGAAAAAACCACTTTCAACTATAGCCACCTCTTATTTCCAGATGATAACTGTGCCGCCAGTCCCGCCACAGTTTTTGTGTGCGTTTTTTCGAGCACGCGAGCGGCTCCAAAAGGTTAAAATTTCCCAATTAATTCAGTGCTGACTGCCATCTATTGGGTTGTTTTGAATGCTTTTAGATGTTAAATAAAATAGATGTTAAAATTAAAACGAGATAAAAACAATTTTTGGAGTCATCAAAGGGACTAAAAAAATTAGGCGGGGATGGCAAAATTCAACGTAGTGGTCCAATTGGGGTTTCAACTTTAATAGCCTTATTCACCCTCAGGAGCCGGAACTGATAAGATAAACAGACCTACACGTGCAATTGGAACAAGCCACTGAGCCAGAATTTTTTTCGTTCTTATCCCTGTTATGCAAAGAGTTTTGTTTCATTTTATTTTCTTTTTTCGCGTCGTAAAATGTTTACAGACATTTCTTTTTCCATTCGCACCAGCCGCTAATCATTTGTCGGTAACGTCTTAACTGTTGCCCTTCCATCGCCATGATCACATGGAAGTACGCGGATGTATACGGCTAAGTAAGAACTTGCAGTACATACAAAGTAAAACCATAATCCGAAAGAAGAAATATGAAAGCAAATCTTTTGAAGCGTCAATGCTCTTTAGCTCCTATCAATAAGCGGTCAGCATGGAGCAACTTAGCATTAGGGATTATTACAAGAGGACCCCATGGACTCTTAAAATTTACAATTGTTATCATTCATCGCAGTTTATCGTTTATCGCTAATCTTTTTGTCGTTATTTTGGTAATATACCATGATGTAATATTTCAATGCACAGTATGAACCATGATCCCTTCCCTACTCCTCTTCCCTTCTGGATTAGGAAAATAGCACTGCTAATTCCGCTGTAGGTGAGAGGGGAGGGGTTAACTTAATTTGGCAAATGTTCTGTAGTTCCGCTAAAAATCACATAATTCGATATTTCCATTGTGGTGTGTATTAATATTCTTCTTTTTTGTTTTGAAATTCGCTACACACACATTCATGCAAGCGATTTTCTTTTTCATCCTAACAGGAGATCGTTAAATTGCATTCGTTTTTTTAGTGGGTAGAAGAACGTTAGGCATCGTTCATATAAAGAGGTTTGCTATCGTCAGCAGAAGGAATAGGTTTAGAAAAATTCTTGATTACACCATTCTTACATCGTAAAATTTTTCGACAGCTTGACGCAAAAACGTTACTTATAGAACCAAACACGTTAAAAGTATTTTTGTTGCTCCTCTTCTCCCCCTTCAAAATAATTTTCGACCCAGAAAATACCAATGGACGGACTTCTAGCAAATAGAAAAGTAAAATGCATTTTTTGTTTTGTTTTGCGCATTATCCTATTTTTAACATGAATGTAGTTCTGAACGGCAAAACAGAAGTATCTCTACTTGATTTCTATATCAATTCTCTAGCTACATTTGGAATTTAGGGATTTTTGATAACATTCATTAGTTATTTCTCCATAGTTGTAGAGTGTTATTACCATAATTATGGTGCTAAGAAGATTGCATAATGTGTTTTCTTTTCAGTAATTACATAAGATACTTTAACAAAGATTTTTAAAAATATTTTTGTCTATCCCTACCAAAAATAGAATCAGGGCATTCATACATCTCATTCCCATTTATTACAATAGATGCAGTACAGAAATTAAACAGGACTAAGATCAAATAGGCTTCTTTAGCAATTACTAGGTAACAGCGTGGGCTTATTTGAACTAATTAAACTTAAAAGCCCTGTCAGCATAAGACACCTGGCCTGTTCTTAGCTTGGCTTCGTTCTCATTCTAAAAACAAAGCAAAGATAATAAATACAGAATTTGATAGTAGAAAAAATATATTACTCGTTTTGTCTGAAAAATCCAGGCAAATCCAAGGATTAAACCAACCAGCGGTACAAGACCATACTGGGTTGTTTTTGGTGTAACTCTGAAAAAATCAGCATTTGAAGCCTTCATGGACGAGAAACGCTGGATCGCTGGATCGAACTGCAATAATATCGAGGTTTAATGTTGACCAAGTGCAACAATTGAATTTTCAGTGCCTTACGATGACGCCAGGTTCATTGTGGATATAGGGATGAGATATTTGCTTGCGAAATTCAGCTTTTAACGCATTCCTTAGCTTTGCTCGAGCAGCGGCTGCCTCGGCTTCAGGTAAAACTGGGATGCCTGTACCTGCTTTCTCCGCCATTTTCCACTAAATTGTTAAACAAATGCGAGTTTTTCTGCTTTCAGATATTATAGGGTTATCCCAATGTTAGCAGACGAAATTGTCTATGTCCTGTAGCCCTCTGGAGATCGAGTTTGTAACGCTGCTGAAAGCTTCGTTATTTATCCGCTAGGTAAGTTTCCAACATTTACCAACTATTACCTAAAACACAAATCGCAAAACTTTCTTTACAAAAAAGTGAAATTACATGCAGAAAAAAACTTGTTCGTGGTTTTAACACCTTCGGCTTTTTTTCTAGGAGTCGGCCTTAATCACCTGCAGCCTCGATGTCGATGCACCCCAACTTCCGAACCAAATAAGAGAATATGGGGATCGATCAGAGCGTGTCATTTTCCAGCAGGCATGGTGTCGGACGGTGCATCGGTGCTCAAACGGCCGTCTTCAAGTTAAGTGGTGTTGGTCAGGCGGTCACTCTCCCAAATCCCAAATTTTCTCTTATTTTATAGTGGAACACTTAAACCTTGACCGGGTCTTGACGTGCAATTATTGTATTTTTCCTGTTAAACCACAAAATCCGGAATGTGTGGTAACCGGTAAGGTACCATCAAAGAGTTTTGAGAGAGAGCAAAGGTATGGCATTTTTAAGCTCTGTAGTAATTCATTTAGTACCATTAGTGTCTAATCCGATGCGATTCAATGACAACGAAGAAGACTGTCTATTAAAGGTGGGTAGAATACAATGTAGGTTTGTGTTGTTGCTGTTTTTTTTGTTTTTTTGTTTTTTTTGTTTTTTTTTTGGGGGGGGGGGGGGGGGAATTGTTTTCAATCCCTGCCCGAGTGTGACAAGTGGTTTTCGTTCTTGTTAAAGAACCAGGATAAGTGGACCAGTTTGATATTCACAAACCTGGTTAAGGTAGAGACGATAGTGATTCCTCTTTAGAACATGTATAATTCTCTGTCGGTGCAATTGTATGATGAATTATTGGGTACTGCAAATGCAAGTGTTGCTGCCATGTTCTTCTTATGTAATGTTGTAATTGAAAATTAAAAATACAGTTTATCTTTCGGAACAGTGGTCTAAAGCAGGAGTGAAAATTACTGTAAAAATCAGGCTTTACAGGGTACTAAAATAATGTGATCTGGATTCCATCTGGGTTTTGTGATCGGAGAACGCGAATTCTTTTTTAGTCCATCCTGACAAAACAAGCACAAAATCTGATCCAAATGCACCGGTCAACGCAGGCCGAACCCTAATTGTTTCGCAAAAAATTGCTTAACAGCAATACATTACAGCCTTGCAGGAAGCCGATGGCAGTATCAAAATGCTAGCCGACTAGGCGTTGTTACTTACAGGGTGGTTTCATGACTGGTTTCACTTTACAGTTTTCAGTTCAATTGCTTCTTCAAGACAGCCCTTCGAAAACTAAAATATAAAATAATATAAAATATATTAAATCGATATTATAATAAATGTATTGAATGAATCCGCAAGGCAGGAATTGAACAAGATGGAATCTTCACTTGTTCATTCAGCATTACAAAAAATTATTTTTCGTCGCTATGCTAGTTTTTTAACGTACTGTCAGTAAAAACAAAACAAAACAAAAGCTGGCGTTTTGTTTTGAAAAAGTGTAGATAAACCGTTAGCGATCTAAGCATTTTCAGTGTTGGAACAGACTAGCGGCCCTGTGTTTCCTTAGAGACAAGACAGTTTGTGGTAAGGCGTATAAACCATCAAGTGACATATGATATGGCTTCTTTTTTCTTCTTAAAGCGAGTCATATTCCTCGGTTAGCCTGCGTTTGCCTGAATAGAAGTCAGATCTCTTTAACGTAGTCGTACAGTAATATGAAACCAGTTGACTTTCAATATTATCTACGAGATATATTTCTTGCTTTGAAAATTCAACTGGGAATTCAGGCTGGGACTAGCAGGAATACTGTATAACCGATTTGCTTTAAGAAAATATTTAAGTTGGATTTTTCAAAGTTCTTCACTATAGCCTACGTACGTCATTTAGATATTTTACATATATTGGTGGGAAGACTTGTCGATCCTGATCCGTTTCAGGAAGGAACTGTTGCATTTTGCGGGAAGTTTTGTTTCTGAAAAGTCAATAAGAGCCAATAGTCAATCCAAAGAACCAATAGAGCCAATAAGCCATCAGCTATCCGCCCATCCATTGGTATATCCGTCAATCATACTATAACATGTAAAAGGCAACGTAGCTTTTGCTGACGTCGCATTCCTGCCATAGGGAGTGTTTTTCATTTTTGACATTTCAAGAATCGACAAGTCAAGTCAACAAGTAGTTGCTTCCTAGTCACAAGACAGTGTATTTGCCTTAAATATTTTCCTGCCCATCATAGTTCCAGAGAATGACTAATTTTGAAGGCACTTTTACCAACTTCAAGAATGAAAAACTAGATGAATTTTATAGTGCTATCGGTATGTTATTTTCTTTGCAATCTATCGTAACATAACAAAAAACTGTTTAACTAAGGAATACCATGGGTGGCACGAAAAATGATGACGGCTTCGTCACCCACAATTGAAATATCCAAAAGCGATGACAAATGGACTGTCAAGACAAGTACATTGATGTCAAGTAGCTCAAATACTTTTCAGCTGGGTCAAGAGTATGAAGAGACAATGATGGGGGGCAGATCTATTAAGGTAAAGAAATCCCAGGTTTTTCGTTATCATCTAAAATTTATTGATTGCCATTATTTAGAACACAACTGTAATTGAAGACAATAAGATGATAACCACCTCCCAGAGTGACCGTGGTAAATCTCAAAGGTATGTTATTTAAGTGGTTGTAGATGAGCTTCATGTATCATGCTTTTATTTAAAAATGATAATTGTGTTGTTTTAACAGGGTTATGGAGTTTGATGACAATGGCTTCATTATGGTATGTACTAAACCCATTACATACACCATTTGATATAATTGATTAATTTTTATTGCATCACTTAGACAATGACACATGAGAAAACAGAATTAGTTGCTGTTCGTCACTTCAAGAGAGTGTAAATTTTCCATCGTATAACTCTTCTGAATGATCTGAATAAATTTTATACTAACATTTTATGTGCATTCTTTTCATAATATGACCTCATGTAAATTATAATATACTCTTATGCGTGTTTTATTTTTTAAAGTTGACATTTTCCAATCGCGTTATTCCGCACGACCATCATCAGTCGCCTCACTGCAAGTGGGCGACAACTTTTCCACATGCCCTCACCTCTTTGTCCCATCCTTCATCGTCTTCCAATGAAGATTGACATTATCCGGCTACTGCAACACGCAGTCAAGATGCTCGACCACCGCCAACCTAACTTAGCAATTTATTGATTTCTCGTGTTTCGTTTCGTGTCTCGTATTCGACACTTTCTCAAAATGTTTGTCAAACACTTTAAAAAGCAGGATTTGTTGAGTTTGGTGAACGGGATTAACATACAAAAGGCATCGCGGGGCCACGCAATTTTTATAGGTTCGATCTAGTCGGAACTCAATCTTCAAGGGAAATTTCAGTTGATCTATTTTGCATACCGTAGCTGTTAGTCCCGGATCAATCGCTTCGTTTGCCGATCGGATGGGGTATAATTTTGTTTTTCATTGCAGTTCAATTGGTGTACAGATATTTTTATTTAATTTTAATTTTTATTTTTATTTTAATTATTAGTTTTTTTCTGTATTTTTTGGGTCTCACATCATCGTGTTTTAAAGCGCGACAGGAAAAATCTTCCCGATTCCAGCTAAGTAAATGTTTCGATAGTAAGAAAATAGTGGGAACTCGTAAGATAACTCCAACGGTATGCAGTTTTACCAAAACGCAATCCCGTTCTTTCACAAAAATATGTTGACCAAAGGTTTACAGCTCGCGAATTGGCTGATTGTTACCTAAGATTTTTTTTTTGTGCGTAAAACTCGTACAGGTTCTAAGTATTGTTGCAGTATTGTAGCATTATTTCTCAAATTGACGAATTCCAAACAAAAATTACCAAAATGGGATGCAATGTGCAACTTTCATAAAGCTGTGTTAATAATTTTATATTAAGGAAAACAATAATACCCTAAAACAACATACCCTGTAGTCATGCATTGGTGCACACTGCTATTGAGCAATTTATGAAGCATGACAGTGCAGAAAATCGTAGTTCTCATTAGAAAATATTTTTGACAAAGTTTTTCCAAGCTTTAGGGATTATATTTAGCAGTTTTAATATTCTAATTCCTTGTCCTTAACAACGATTGCTTAATAGTAATAAATGTTACATGAAATTCATCCCAGTCGAAAACAAAATTTTCTGTTTGGTTTTCTTGTTTTTCTTATTGGACGAAGAATTCTCTGGTTTCTCATCTGCGTTAACACCTATTGATAAAATATTTTCGTTAAAAATGAAATTTATAATAATCGCAATCTGATAAAGTTATCACTTTTCAATTTTGCTGCTTGGTCGAATGCGGCCGCCAATGCTGAACTGAAAGTTTCTTTATACTCGGGAGCTGGGGCGTAATCAGCAATTTCTGACCCACTTTCACTTGTATTGCGATATCGCTGCGGTTTATTTAAACCGGATGCTGTTTGAATAGCTTTACATCCTGATGTTGGAAGCGGAGACCAGACAGTAGGGATTTTATTTTTTCCTTCACGTAACATCTATATATTGTAAGTGCGGCATAACGGGTCAGTAAAATTAGCACAATAAGGTTGTGAGACCAAAATCCTTCAAGAGTAACCTGTGCAAACGATGGTCCTGCTCCATGTTGTGCCCCGCTTTCAATACTAGATGGTGAAACATCAACAAATGTATCCGCTTCGGGTACGATGACGTCCTGCGGGCTGGGACTAAATCCTGGGAAATGAACTTGTGAGTCAATCCGAACGATGGGTTGATTTTTCGTCCGGCCCCATTTTGCGTCTTCGGCTCGTTGAATCTCTAAATCACGACGACGTTCGTCCCGATCCTTTCGCCGACGCCGCCGAGCTCGGTCTTCGACACGTTCTACGAATAACACATAGAAATGCCATTGAGATGTTTCATAGAAATAACCACGAATAGTACCAGAGCAACAGCACCAGTAAAAATAAAAATAAACCTCTAAATTCTTCGAGGACGGTGGAATCTATTTCGGGTTCCATCAACGCTATCTCCATTATCTGAAACTGTTTTGATATCGGTATGTGTCCCAAGTAGCGAAGCCGATTTCTCAAGTCTTCGGTCATTGATAAAGTTTCGACTTCTACTATACGTCCTTGTATAGTTTCTGGGCACAGTTCTAAAGATCCAAAACAGCGAACAAGGATCTGGACGTTGATGTGGTGAAGATAAATTGCTTGGCCGTCACTGCTTTGGTAAAAGTAAAAGACATTCTTCTGTTGACTACGGTGGGCGTCCGTCATCTATACGACGAAGAATGATAATCAAACCGAAAAGCAACCAAGCGAATAGATACACACCGAACTATTGTCTGGACTAGCGTTGGGGAAACTCGGGGTAGGGAACACGTTCGACTCCAACGATGAAACATCTGGGTCTTGCGCCATCACGATCGGTTGCATTGCTTGGCTGCAATCTAATTGGAGCTCGGTGGAAGATGCACAACCGTAATTTTCATTGGACGCTGTAAAGCGTGATACTTCACTATCAGAAGATTCAACAGCTAATTTTTCCGTAGTCAAATCCTAATATTTAGATAACAATTAATTTCGAAAGGCGAGAAAGAACGTTTATTACAAAAGCCACTTGCCAAATCCGCCGCGAAAGACGAAAGACATTGAATGGCTGCGTTGTTTTCTCTCACTGCCAGTAGTTCCAAAGCTTGTTGAATAAAACACGATTCCGGACAGTCTTTCTCCGATTCCAACTGAGCTAACAACTCAGACTTTTCCCACTGTAGAATTAGATTGACCACCTCGTTCGGCGTGCAGAGTAGTAGTTTGCTGAAAACGTGATCTTCACCGACTTTACCCAAATATTTTGGTTTTGGCTGACAAGGTGAAAGATCAAACCCTTTAGATCCTGAAACGGGTTGCGGCTGAAGCGAATGACGTTCACGTTTCATCAACCTCATCTCCAAAACATCTCCTACTTTTAAATTTCTTTGTTCAAGAGCCACAACACTATCGCAAGAGAAATGATATTAAAGATCACGGTAACGAGTAAAAACTATTCAATATACCTCTTTAGATCCTGGATACGAACAGAGACGTCACAAATTGGACAGGGTCGAGATGGTTTGTCGGATAATGCAAGAAAATGAAGAATGCATGGCCAACAATATATATGTCCACAACGAGTCATTTTCGCCGCAACGGGAGTATGCAAGCAAATTGGACAAGATCCAACTTCGGAGCCCCAAATTCTCTATAAAAAGGAATTTTGTTTAGTTGCTTGTAAAACATTACCCTACACACTGTATTGTCAATTCACGGAGTCATGCTACGAGTCTGAAGGATAATGCCTCAAGCCTCCACATTAACTGACAAAGTTTGATATTCCAAGCAGAAATTAGCGCCGGGACATGAAGAATCCTCAAGCGAACTCAACGGCTTGGTTACATCGTGCAGCAAATTTTCTAGATAAAACGTACTTACAATTTGTTCGATCGTCTCCCACGGAACCAACAGATCAGGATCGGCCAAGTATACCGTGTAGTCTTCATCTGCCTTAACAACAAACTGGCAACTGCAGAGACAAAATCAACCATACATCTTCATGAATAAAATTGAGTAAGACAATTCTATTTCACTTGGCTTGAAGATAATGATCCTTGTTGAGATGAGACCTAGCAGAATATTGGTTAAATCTCTTGTTTCTTCCACCCACTTGGCCAGAATGTGTACTTCTCCAGTAATTTGATACAGAAGTCTCTCTTGGAGCAAATTGAAACTTCATGTTCAGAAGATGAGTCAAATTTTGCTTTCTTCCAGTTTCAGATAATACCAGATCCAAGTCAGGATCATTCGATCCATCAGTTACCTACGAACCAATTGTTAGTTTACATTTGGTAAATCTTGGAGGAAAAAGTATTTCTTCTACCTGGTGATAATTTTTTCTATCGATTCCTGATCCAACAAACCCACTATTTCTCTGCTGCCTCTTGTCTGGTCCTTTTTGCTTTGACAGCCAGGGTTTCTGATTTTTAGAACCAGTTGATACTGCCAAACTAGGAGTTTTAGGCAAGACATTTTCTCTTTTTTTCACACTCCGATTTTGTAATTTTGGACCAGTTACAGAGCTCAAATCTTCAAGATAGATACAAATTAATTAGTAGAATTTAAGGATCAAATTAAGGAAACGAATTACCTGATTTGATGGGTTTTACCTCCGACGGCTGTCCATTAGGACGCACGTTCTTGTTTTCCATTTTCAAAACCAAAAGTTAACAAGCTGGAAAACAAAAAACTACTGACACTTAAATATCTAAAGCTAAAAATTAAACGAGACGCAGAGCTATCTCCACGAGGGGAGTAGAAAACGCGAGATTCCAGCAAAGGATTCATCTTATCAAAAGGCACCTTCCATCTTTTAAGTAATAATAGGAACTATTTAGAATAATAGTTCAACAAAAAATTGAATACTATCAATAGGAATTAGCGGTAAAAGTGAAAAACTGCAAAGGAGCAACTGTGAACTCCTTTGCTAAGCTAACAACACAACAGTGAATAGTTACTTTAACGACAAATTTGCCGGAGCAGCACAATGGCTGAAACTCGTCTCAATAGCCTGCCTCAACTCACGATTTCTAATGGCCGAATGTACAAGTACGACGTAGGACAATCATGAGGTCGAAGACGGTATCTGTAATCAATCGTGTTCCTGGACGTTGCCAAACCGCGATTTTTATGTATTGACACATGTTTCCTCTTTCCTGATCCTGAACAGAAAAAATTCAAATAAATCTTATACATTACAAATGTAGAAACAAAGAATTTTAAGTAAAATATTTTTAATGAAAATTATGACAATAAACATGGTTAGGGGTTCATCCCCGATTACCTGAAACACGAAAAACCGCACCGATTTTTCTGAAAAATTGCCGATCAGCTACTACTCGGATAGGTACTTTTGATCGGTTAGATTAAAAAAACTCGGTGAAACCCAAAGACTCGCAGCCATGTTGAAAAGTGGAGGACAAATAACCACAAATAAAAAAAACTAAAAATACGATGAAATCGTTCAATTACATGCAATTCACACCTTAATAAATGTGAGGGAAAACCGGGATGAAAATCGGTTTAGAAAGCGGTGTAATCGGGGTTTGTAATGCAACATGTTTTTTTTTTTGTTTTTTTTTCAACCGATTAGCTCTATTCTCTAGCACCAGTTTGGCCGAGGACGACCCGGAAACCGACCCAGATACCATTTGGTAGGGAAAAAATTTTAAAAAAATACGACACACAAGAAACGCACGGAAAATTGATCGGCCAAAAAACTACCCGATCGACGCGGGGCGAGCCATAAACACGGTAAAGAGCCATAAACTGACTGACGGAAATGGAAAACTGCTCGCTCGAATAGACAACCTCAATTTCTCATATATATACTCACATATTACTGATTTAAGTGATGGCCGCCCATTTGTTATTGTACCTTCAGGCCGCCCCTTCCAGTGTCCATCTCCGAGACTGTTGACCCAGTCCTTGGCGGATGCGATGAATAAACACATGCTGGAATGTGCTGTCAAATGCAGTGAAGAACTGATAAAGGCCCAAATTTAGATGCTGGAGAAGCTTACATGGAAGTGGATACCATGTACCGAGAATTGAATTCCTGTACCTGAATTTTTCCATAAGGCGAATTAGAGTAGTAAGAAAAGCGTTGGGCAGTTTCTACAAGATAATTTATGTAACCATTGACTGAAAGTAGTAAAAATCTACGCCTTGTATTCACATATTTGAGGATTTAAAGAAAATGTAATCCATCGTTTCCTTAAGGACCCTTTACCGTATGGGAAAAAGCAGGACGATTTAACATCCGCGTAATTATTTCATTGACTACTGTAAGGTGGATTTCAAAGAAAAATGCTTGGACACATGAAACTTTACATGACCAACATGCACTGCAATATAACAAGACAGCGTAAAACTAGTGGTAGGGTCTAGGCTTAAATACATGGTAAACAATCAACGTATCAACCCCCCCCCCCCCCTCACTGTAAAACAAAGGGCGGATCCACTTCAGAGTACTAAAAAGAATACGTTCACAAAACTATTATACAGCGTTATTTCATTCCCTTGCTTTCTTGTTACACAACTTCCTCTGGGTTTTTAAAATTTTAATTAAAACTAAAATTGTTTCACAAAATTGCAGAATTATTAGCTGCACTTTCGTGAATGTTTAATTTAAACTACGGCATGAGCTACTTCACTTTGAACATCATGAATTTCTTTTGACTACGACAATTGCTGCTGATATGGCGGATGCAACTGTTACATTTTCGTAGCTCTAGTGGTTATTTAATATTGAGTTTTCACAACAATGGGTTAATAATGAATAAAGTATTGGATTCACTGTGATTTTCAATTGCCTTTTATTTGTTTTGTGGAGATACAGTATGAAATACAATCAAGCCGCATCCTACGGTATATGAGCCGAAAAACTGAACGGCCTTGGATACCTATATTACGAATGTACACATTGTAAGTTACGGCGAACAACCATACCCAACACGCACATCCTTCCTAGCAATGTATTCGTTCGGAAAGAGTGAACGAAGGTTAGGTGTTTGGTATATGGTTTTCAAATAATCGGATATGGGAAACGCAAAAGTTAGCAACCGCCTAGATTTATGAATTTGTCAACGAAAGCTTTAAATTCTAAAATTTTTTTTTAAACAGATCAGTTGTACGCCGTTGCTTGCTCTCCTACGTCCACCGGACTTCACTTCCACACGACACGTTGCACCGGGGATTTTAGAAGATTTTTCAAAGCAACCATCCATAAAATGAGTAACAGGTATAAAGAAAGCAAAGAAAATGTGAAAAAATATTGAAGTTCTTGCAACTTTTTTTATCACGCGCGGTATCAAGAGTAAATAGATTCTGGTTTTCACGATTTGTCGGAATTTTCATCTGTCTGGTTATGGCAGTGAAATGTAGCCCTATCGCCGATCATCAATTTACGAAAGTCGAAGGTAAAACTCTATTCTTCTTATAGGTGTTTTTCACACGACATTTTTTTCTCAATTTTTGAAGCGTACACGTACAGCAAACCCATTTGCAAATGTGAGCTCAGGCCTGGCATATAATGTCGAAAAAGAGAGCGAAGAAAAAAAAATCCCGAAGTGTGAAACTTCATGTTAAAAATGGGAGTAAAGATATAAAATAAGGATTCTTTGTTGAACACAGGAGTCAATGAAGCAGCCTCGTCATTAATTCAAGCCATGGACCTTAGCGTCGACCCGTGTCAAGATTTTTTCCAGTATGCATGCGGTGGGTGGATGAGGAAAAATCCCATACCTGCGACAAAATCCCGGTGGACCCAAATCGATGTTTTGCGGGAACGGCTCGCGAATGATTTGAAAAGTAAGAGATTTGTACAAGTGAGCAACGTGATAAGTTCTATGGTTCATCGAATTTTTTGAATTGCACAAAGATATTTTAGAGCAAGGCAATGACGCCAGCGACCCACAGCCTTTGAACACTGCAAGAGACATGTACAAGGCTTGCATGAACACTCGTAATACTTCTTAAAATTTTGTTATTGCGTGGTTTAATTTGTGATTTTTCCGCACTTAAAGGCGCTATTCAGAAGCTAGGGTTAAAGCCTCTGACCGACGCTTTGGCCTACTATGGTGGTTGGCCAATGACGTCAGCGGCCGATCACGAAGGGATCCGTTTCGATTGGAAAGTTGTGACAGCTTCAATTCGCATACGTTACCGTATATCTTATCTGATTTCCGTGTACAACGACCTCGACAACTATGATACGAAAAAGAATTCCATTTACGTACGTATAACAATCTATTCGATAAGTCGTTTTGCAAATAAGTTTAATCAGCATCAGCTCGCATCAGCTCATGACCAAAAATATATTTTCGTTCATAGATTGATCAAGGGTCGCTTACCTTGCCACATGAGATATTGCTGAATTCTGAAGACTACCCCAATATCATGGAGGCTTACTTTGTTTATGTTTCGGAAACGGCGAAGGCCATTCGCAATTCACTTGGAGGTGACGCAACGGATGAGCAAATTGACTTGGATGTCCGCGATCTATTACAATTTGAATTTGAACTAGCCAAAGTAAGACATCTATTTATCTTTGCCTTTCGTCTGTCTGACCCTACTTTTTCATCTCTGGCACTATAATGCTGTTTTCTCAGATCACCACACCTGCAGAGGCGAGGCGAGATAGTACCCGCATGTACAATCCCATGCTCTTAATGGAAATGCAAAAATGGACTAATGGATTTTCTCATAAAACACCACAAGCACAAGTATAGCCTATATGTGATGGAAATTCGCGAGTTTATAGGACTTCAAAACACGGCACCGCAAATCTATTTTATTTAGATGGACTGGTTCGAGTATCTCAATATGATTTATTCAGTGGCTGGCGTTTCTATTCCTACCGATGAACGCATTATCATCGTAGAGGTAGAGTACGTGAGAAATCTTTTTGCGCTTTTGGATAAAACGCCCCCACGCGTCGTAGGTAAAGACTATATAGGCTATGGCTAGAAATGACAATAACTGGCAAGTTTGATACGCATTGTTTTATTATTTAACCCTACAGTAAACTACGTCATGTGGCGGCTGGTTAGATTGTTAGCACCTGGGACCACCAACCAAATGAATAACTTATCTATCAACTTTTCTAAAGCTCTCTACGGCAATCCTCAGTCAGAAACCCGGTAAATCTGCAATTTTCTTTTTTAAATATCTAAATTAGAGGTTACACAAAGGAGATAACTGATTTGAAAACAATAGGTCAAATAGCTGCGCGAACGAAATCAACAGTATGTTCGGCTATGCAGTGGGTGCAAAATATGTAGAAAAACACTTTCAAGAAAGTACAAAGACGCAGGTAGACCTACCAATCATTATATATTTTCCCTAGCATATTTTAGTAGCTATAGTCTACCAATTATTAAAAAAAGCTTTAAACTAATCAAGAAAAAATTTTAAATCTGATTGATAAAACAAAAAAATTAATAAAAAAAAACTTTCAGGTTGAATCAATGATTAATTACCTCAAGGCCGCATTTGTGACATTGATTGATGAAGCCGAATGGATGGATCCTACAACAAAAGCTATCGCAAGAGAAAAAGTATTTGCTATGGTTGAACTAGTTGGTTTTCCGCATTGGATTAAAAACAAAGAAGCCGTAGAATCATTTTATTCCGACCGGGTAATATTTATTTAATTAACACGAACCTTTTAAACAAAAACAAAAACAAAAAAAATAAATAAAACAACAATTACTTTACACTTTAAATGTTAAGGGACTAATATAATTATATTTTTTTCCAGCCCATAGTTTCTAGGGACGAACACTTTGCAAACATTCAAAATGTTAATGCTTGGCTGACGAAGAACGGGCTTATGAATCTGCGACGTAAAACAAACCGAACTAGGTAGATTTGGGTAGACAAAACGATAATCAGATAACATTTCAGTCCTACCACTTGGAAACATTTTTACTTTGTCCCAGCAACAGTTGCAAGAGAATACTCAAATATTTTTATTGTAATATATTTCAGATGGATTACTTTTCCTTCAGTAGTCAACGCTTTTTACGCCCCAAAATACAATTCGATCAGTAGGTTATCCTTCATATTTTTCTTTTCATCTATCGTAGCTGAATTAGGCTATAAAGTTACATTTTCTAACAGGTTTCCCGGCAGGAATCTTACAGCCACCATACTTTGGGTTGAACGGAAGATCTGCGTAAGTGTGCTCTTTTTGATTAAATGGAAAAATTTTTCCCTGCAATTTCATAAAAGAGCCACTAACTTCTTCGGAAATTTCAAAATCTAGTTCGATGAATTACGGTGGTATTGGAGTCGTCATTGGCCACGAAATAACACACGGTTTCGACGACAAAGGTGTAGTAGGAAAATAAACTTATAGAGTGGTTGGCTACTTACTGGCAAAGTGTATACGGGATTCTAAATTTTGGCTTAGATTCAAAGATTTTGGCCTTGATTCACCATGGTTTTTGGACTAGGATTCTTAATTTGAATTACCATTCACACAACTTGTGGCTTTTAGATTCAAAATGGTTCTTGACATGATGTACGAGAATCAAATCAGTAGCCAACCTATCGTAGTTTGGCCATCAACCCATCTTTGTGCGATTACAGATTGCATTCGAGAAATTCTTTAATTAATCCGTTTTCTTATGTCTGCGTGAGTTACACAGGACGTCAAAACGATAAATACGGTAATACTGCTAACTGGTGGACGGAAAACACATTGAAGCAATATCAGCTAAGAGCAAAATGTTTCGAAGACAAATACAATAATTACGTTGTTTTAAATGGAACACAAGTAAGGAATTGGGCACGTTTCAAAAACTAACTTTCAAAACTAACTTAAAGACTAACTAACTTCAAAACTTTCTCCGGGAATATCCACGTTGCTTGAATAAAAATGTTTTTTTTTTCTTTCAGTTGAACGGGTTGACAACGTTAGGGGAAAATATTGCTGATTACGGTGGAATACGAGAAGCGTTCGTTGCCTACCGTAACTACGTTGCAGCCAATGGAATCGAATCTGTTCTGCCAGGTTTGGAAAGGTTCACTTCCGAGCAGATATTTTTCATTTCCTTCGCTAATACTCACTGCGGCATCGAAACTCCAGAAAAGCTTCTGAACCAAATAATGAATGACCCGCATAGTCCCAATCGTTACAGAGTTATAGGAACTCTTTCCAATTCAGAGGATTTCGTTCGTGTATTTAACTGTTTGCCTGGTACTCCCATGAATCAACTTAGAAAGTGCACCCTGTGGCGCTGATTTCAGCATCATGCGTTACAAGTTGTTCTGCAAATATACTTTTTTGTCACGGTGATGTCATACTATAACTATATTATTTCTGTTATCAGGCTTTATTGCTCTCTAAGAAAATGTCAGGAAAATTACATTTTGGTACATTTTTTCCGGTATAGTGCTGTGGCTGGCTGACTGGCTGTTCATGTGTTCAACATATTTTTGGACATTTGCTGACATCGCGGCAACGCAGCAATCGATGGTGAACAAAAAGGGCTTTCGAAAGTTATCAGTTGCCAATGTTTAATGCCAAATAATCACTTTTCACGCAGCTTCTTAGACGGCCAGTCGAAGGCAGCACTTGCAAGTATTAAGCTTTGCAAACCAACGATGTTGTAAGCTTTTTCAACTTTTACGTGGAAACACCGAATCCGAGTTACAATTCTTCCCTTCATTACTTTACATGGGTTGTAAAACAGGGTTTGTAAATCCATGTTCTTGTAAGCACTACAACACCTAACGTGACGGCAACACAATTTAGTAAAAACAATGCATACAGGGTGTTGTTCTCCCCATTGGGTTGGGAGACAAAACATCAACGTGTTTCATGAAATGAGCAGAAAACACCCGGAATATGAATACGCGACAACTCTGCAGGTGGGGAAAGAAAGGGGAAAAAAGGAAAAATTGATAAGTTCGATTTTCAAATTAAAATTCATTGGGTTAAATTTTAATGAAAAAATTTGAAAATGATGTATATTGTAGAACTAGCGTATTTCTTTTTTTTTGCATCTTTTCCCGTAGTTTTATTACAAATAGTTCACTAATAATAGGTCGCGAAAGTAGCCACATTTCCATAAGGCTCTCTCGCGTGTTCCCATACTTAGGGCTCGGATTAAAAACACCCTTTCCCGTAATCAAAAAAATCTAAAAATAAATTACCTAACAGCTGACCCCTATAACTCCCTACAAAAAAATATTGGTCTCTTTCCGACGAATACGCTGTATTTAGGAGCGCCGCGAAAATCGCCTTTTCCCATAAGGTTCTCTCGCGCGTTCCCATACTTTAGGTAGCCACTGTACATACAAATATAGTTTATAATATGTTGATCCAAGTAAGACGTTCGAACAACTACAGTCCAAGCAAACCTAACTACAACATATCAAATGAACACTCAACAATGGCACAAGCTAGTATTTTTCCATACCAAGATGAACTATTTTGCTAACACACAGGTGTCTCGTCTCGTCTACTGATCGGTCTTCAAACCAGTTTCAAAAGTTATTCCCCTTTTTATCAAACGCTCTATCAACGAAGTCTTGGCGAATGCTGCTCCCGGTGGGAATACCCCGCCTCTAGAAGGATTTTAAAAAATCAGCTAGAAACTGAAATATAACAAGGATAAAAGTAACTGAGTTACTTGGCAGGCAGTTTATCCGTTTCGCGAAGAAGTACGAGGGCTGATTGAACCATGATGATTGGTGTAGCAACATAACCTGGCTCCGGCCCAGACACTCGAACTACCAACTCTTTTGCTGGATCTTTATTGTACGTATCAGATGGCTCTGCCAGTTTCTCATCCCAACCTTTGCCGGCCAATGTCAGAACAAACGATGTTTCAGCCATCTCCTCTTTGGTTGGGCCATCGTGATCAAAAGTGCCAAAAGAGAATACCTTTGGATACTATTAAGAAAATTCATCGTTATTTATCGTATATGTGCTTGGCGAGATAACCCTATACACGATATCAGTTTACCTTTTCGAGCAAACTACGACCGAATTTGAAGCTCGCCAGAAGTCCAAAAGTGACACCCATTAAGGCCATGAGTATAGCACCTGTTAATGACGAACATTGGACATACGCTGCCATCTGTACTGGGCGTTTTCTTTCCTTAGCGTAGAAATATCGCTGAGAACGCATTACGACAGAACGGTCTGAACCCGGGAACGGTAAACACCACGATCTGACTAACGGGTTATGATGAAATATTCCCCTGTACATACAATAATACCAAAACAAACATAATGTAATTTCTTTCCATCGTAGCTTTCATAAGTAATAAAACATACCTTGACTTGAGCTTAGGTTTAAGCTCAGGCAGTCTTTCAGGGAAAAGCTTCTTCCGTAAAGGCTTCAATTCATTTGCGTAAGCAAACCCGTAGATGGCGCTTTGCCAAGTGGGAAAGTGCCCGTGAGCTCTCTAAAAGCATTTAGAAACGAGCCATCTCTCTAACAAAAAGTAAAAAAGCTCTACATACCTTTTTTGACCTTATATTCAGAAATGTCTCTATACAGTTCACTTGGCCACCAAATTTTTCTTCTAGAAAACAGGTACCTAAGTCTGCAGGAATACTGTCAAATCCACAAGCTCCAACTATGTAACATTTGTTTTCATGGGCAGCAGTGTTGTATTCCAGTTGCATCCTTTCAAGAAACTGCATTAAAAGAAATCCTAATAGGAATTGAAACTAAAAGCATAAATAGAAACTGACAAGAGTACCTGAGGTTCTCCACTGATGTCAACATAACTAGTTGCATGTTCTATACAGGCTTTCACTACAGCTTCTCCATAAAATCTGGGTACAAAGTAAACATGAATAACAAATATATAGAACATAAGATTAACATCATTCCACAAACCGGTATGGTCCAACACAATTCAGCACTATTTTCCCCTTCTTGGCCATCTCACAAAGAGAATTTGAATCACCAACTTCTGCTTTGATAATACCAACATCCTTGAGTGAGTTGCCTGAGTAGTGAAAGTTATCATCTACTTGAATGTCAATATACAAAATACAAATGAGAGATACCTGTTGTTTTTTCCACATTTTGTAGAAGTGTACTCAATTTTTCGGTATTACGGCCGGCGATGGCCCAAGTGATGTTTTCGTCTTCAGCAATCCGAGCTACTTCTTCAACAACGTACTGCCCCGTGAATCCAGTGGCGCCAAAAATTACAAGATTGTAGTCTCCCATACTCTCAATCAGGATGGAAGTGACTCGATTTGAAGTTAAATTAATAAGAAAACAACTACTGGCCTATAAAGAAATCAATTTCCTAGCAAGGAAAGTACCCTTCTCTTTTTGAAGATGGCAGGGAAAAACAACTTCTTAAATCAATTGCAATCGGGATACGGACCAGAATAAAGTGTGGACGCGGAATGCGGACTTGACAAACTGCGGATTTTTTCATGTTTTTATTTTCAAATTAGCCCGACAAAAATAAAAATAAGAAGGTCACGCCTATTTTTTCCCCGGTAGCCGGGGGGCGCTAATGTCAAAATGTGCTATATTCCGCCTGCTGCCAGTGGCCACTAGTGACAAAACTGTCTATTTCCCCCCGTAGGGGTGCTGGTGTTTAAATAGCTATTGCACACCTGAATCCAGTGAACACATAACGTGGGTGCTACTTGAAAATTTCCCGATAGGGATTCTATCATAACTTCTCTCATCATACTAGGGGCACGCCGGTCGGGAAGTTCCCAATAGGGTCGGGCGGTTTGACAGGGTTGTGGGGGTGGGGGGGGGGGTTGGTTGTTTTGTACGTTGTACGTACGTACAGTACGTTGTGCTGGTTGACATAGGGGTTTCACGATTGTGGGGCGAATGGGTTTTTCGGTTTCGGGGGTGACGGGTGGTCAGTGGCCCCGGTGCAAATATGGGTTGACCTTGACGAGCTTACCAACGGAAAGTGCTTGCACGATGAATGAAAAATCGCTTGAAGAAAAATATATTTTTTGAGTCGCGCCAGTATGTTCCGTTATTATCTGTTCAAAGTCAACCCTTATACGCAGCAGGGCCGAGCACTACTTTTTTGTACAAAAAAGCGGCCGTTATAAGAAAAGTAAAAATTATCCCTGAGAGATTACCTTAGCAAAGCTAGAAGGCTATGCCGTGGTTATTATGGGCCCCAAACTGTTTATTGTTTCCCCAGGGGTTCCAGCCCGTGTGATTTGCAGTAAAATGGGAGGAATTTTTGCATGCAGAAACGGGAATTTTTTCGTTTACATATTTTTTTATGTTATTTGCCGTCTAAAACTACGTGCCCTAGGCTTGTTTCCAAAACTGCAGGTTTCTTTGTTCATTTAATATTATTTTTGTTTGACCAAAATTCAAATTTCGGTCTTATAGGTCAGGCTGTGATTGGTTGGTAAATTTAGGGACCCTCCTGTGTCACGAGTTTTCGTTTTTTGGGTACAATTTTCCTATAGTTCGATTCTCCATGTAAACCTGGATTGTTTAAGGTATTTTTCGTGATGAAAGGCTGGTTAGTTCATTTTAAATTTGTGTTTTAAAAGAAATGGCAAGGGCGGCTGTCGTTTGTCATTTGTTTTATTTGCATTTCAAGGAGAAGTCAAGTCAGTTCAAGAAATCTGGTATTAGAGTTGAATTTATCTGTAGTACTATTAGGATAAAAATTGTTTTCAATCTTGTTTAACACAAATATTTCTTACTTTTCTGTTCAACAGGAATGATTTTCTACCATTTTTTCCAGTATCATATACCTACCACAAAGAGACTGCTTACAGGATTGTAACTGTTCTACCATGTTGTAAAATCTGGGTTTGACAAAATGCAACAAAAATCAAAATGCCCTTCCAAAAGCTCTTGTGGGAAATCCACAAGTATTAGTAAATTTCTGAAACAATAATTTTTACACTAACAATGTTTTCTTTTCTTTTTATGGATTATTATTGGAAGACATTTTAAAATGGTTGACTGGTCAAAGAAAGGAGCTTTAAATCAGCAACCGTTGGAAGCGTGGCCGGATATCGCCATATGATACATAAACATTCTGTCAATTTCCGGTATTATTTTTAGAAAATGGAAGTGCATATCTGGGATCCCTTCTTTTCCTGACCCCGTTTCTCCTTGAGTCATAATAATCCCGTAGTGGGTCATGCCCCTACTGTACGATATATATATAAACAACATATGTCGAGGTTTGGAGGGCTCTGACCGGAAAGGGGACGTGGGGGGTCCTCAAGTTCGATGATATTATTGGAGAGCGTAGAAGCTACCCACAAATCCGAATTAAAAGTAAATCGCTCCTGTAAAAATTTTCCGTTTCTTCGGCTCTTCTTCCGGTTTCTCTTAGCCACACACTTGGTAATCTCCCCAGTGAGTAAATTGAGGCAGTGTGTCCCCCTGGTGGTTCACAAAAAGAGCGAAACAGTTGTAATTACTGTTCACATTTGAATAGAAATTTTTCTTGAATCATACGTCATTTCGAAAGTTTCAGAATTTGTTTATATCGGGTATGGAAAGACATTTCTGATTTCTTTGGTTAGAAACCTCTAATAATTCTTTCTTTGAATCGCCTCATTAATTGATGGTCAACTATTAATGGATGTGTCGCCCAATAGATAAAGTGCCTGCCTACGGAGCAGGAGATTCCAGGTTCGATCCCTGGCACGTTCAAAGGATACATTCGCTATGTAATAACGGTGATGAATAAGTTTTCTCCCATCATGGGTACTTATTCGATCATTGTTTCGTCTAAAGGGTCTGTTGTCAAACGTTGTGCCAACGGCCTAGTCGTCTGCCATCGTTAAATTCATTCTGAAACGCACGACAACAACGTTTTGTGAAGTGGGGGACTGGTTTAGTGGGAATTCCAGCCAAATGTGAATGTGTGAAGTTTACTGAAAGAAACCCACGGAATGTCTTAATGGAAAACCAACCGCAATCATTCGTACAACGCTTTTCCCGTTACCACGACGGTAAAAGCCATCCTTTCTATTTCGAGCAATGCGTCTTCTTCAGGAAATTGGCAATCAATCAAAACTTCGACGCTGCAGAACTCTGATAGCGGAGCAACAATCGCTGAATCGTATCACAACAGATTTTAGGGATACCCATAAGGTGGAAATGTCATTGCAATGTGGGAAGATTCTCTCTTCGATCTGCCAATTGAACATTGCAAAAAGCTGCTGTACATCGTTTCGAAAGTTTCAGAATTTGTTTACATCGAGTATGGAAAGACATTTCTGATTTGTTTGGTTAAAAACCTCTAATAATTATTTCTTTGAATCGCCTCATTAATTCATGGTCAACTATTAATGGATGTGTGGCCCAATGGATAAGGCGCCTGCCTACGGAGCAGGAGATTCCAGGTTTGATCCCTGGCACGTTCACATGATACATTCGCTACGCAATAACGGTGATGAATAAGTTTTCTCCCATCATGGGTACTTATTCGATCATTGTTTCGTCTAAAGGGTCTGTTGTCATACGTTGTGCCAACGTTCTAGTCGTCTGCCATCGTTAAATCCATTTTAAAACGCACGACAACAAAGTTTTGTGAAGTGGGGGACTGGTTTAGTGGGAATTCAAGCCAAATGTGAATGTGTGAAGTTTACTGAAAGAAACCCACGGAATGTCTTAATGGAAAACAAACCGCAATCATTCGTACAACGCTTTTCCCGTTACCACGACGGTAAAAGCCATCCTTTCTATTTCGAGCAATGCGTCCACTTCAGGAAATTGGCAATCAATCAAAACTTAGACGCTGCAAAACTCACATTGTCGCTGCCGTTTCAAGGTTCAAATGATTATCAGGTTACAAAATTGTTGGCTAAATGTTAATTTATATGTGAATACTGAGAAAATTGCAGTATGCGTTTGTAACTTTCTAACTGTGATGAACATTCGGTTGTCTACATGGCAATCGTAGAGAACTAGCAACTCGCAGACAGCAGGATTTGAACCTGCGCTCCAAGATGGAAACAGATTTCAAGTCTGCCGCCTTAACCACTCGGCCATGTCTGCTGTGAAAATAGCAGCAAATGACGGGAACATGAATTGAAGACAGAAGCATAGCAATCGCGTAGCATAGAATGTTGTTGGTATTCATCTCGTAAAGCAAAGTGATGGTCAGAAAAATTAATAGAGATATCGCACGCCCAACGTGGGGCCCGAACCCACGACCCTGAGAATAAGAGTCTCATGCTCTACCGACTGAGCTAGCCAGGCTCACAATTTGTGGTTATGCTTACTTGCTGACATGACACCTTTTGCGCTAAGTTTTAGAGAAATAATTTTGTGTTGATTTTCTAATTCACAACACTAACTGCAACCAATAAATTTAAGAGATTCTTTGTTAGACACAAATTATTTCTGTTAATTCAACATTTTAAAAAACTGATTCTGTGGCAAACGAAACTGGCTGTTTTGGAGACTTGCCGAAAACTCTACCCCAGACAGCCATTGCTGCTGAAGGAAATACAACCGCCAACACCATTGTTTTTTAATTTCGGTGTGCTCAATCAGTTTCTGGTGGAATTAAGCTATTTTAGAAATGCTCATTTTCGTGTTAGGGAGAATACGAAACGTTTACTATTGGCCCGTAAGAGGATCGAACTCATGACCTCCGCGTTATTAGCACGGCGCTCTAACCAACTGAGCTAACAGGCCTTGATATGTTTACAAATGCCCAAAAATCCGTTGTGTGGATTCGCAAGAAGAGCCGAAATAGGATCATGTGACAGTGAAGGGATTCGAACCCTTGCCTCCGAAGAGACTGGTGCCTAAAGCCAGCGCCATAGACCACTCGGCCACACTATCTTGTTGTTAAAGAATTACGTGTACATCACATTGTCGTTGCCGTTTCAAGGTTCAAATGATTATCAGGTTACAAAATTATTGGCTAAATGTTGATTTAGATCTGAATACTGCGAGAATTGCAGTATGCGTTTGTAACTTTCTAACTGTGATGAACATTCGGTTGTCTACATTACAATCGTAGAGAACTAGCAACTCGCAGACAGCAGGATTTGAACCTGCGCTCCAAGATGGAAACAGATTTCAAGTCTGTCGCCTTAACCACTCGGCCATGTCTGCTGTGAAAACAGCAGCAAATGACGGGAACATGAATTGAAGACAGAAGCATAGCAATCGCGTAGCATAGAATGTTGTTGGTATTCATCTCGTAAAGCAAAGTGATGGTCAGAAAAATTAATAGAGATATCGCACGCCCAACGTGGGGCTCGAACCCACGACCCTGAGATTAAGAGTCTCATGCTCTACCGACTGAGCTAGCCAGGCTCACGATTTGTGGTTATGCTTACTTGCTGTCATGACACCTTTTGCGCTAAGTTTTAGAGAAACAATTTTGTGTTGATTTTCTAATTCACAACACTAACTGCAACCAATAAATTTAAGAGATTCTTTGTTAGACACAAATTATTTCTGTTAATTCAACATTTTTAAAAACTGATTCTGTGGCAAACGAAACTGGCGGTTTTGGAGACTTGCCGAAAACTCTACCCCAGACAACCATTGCTGCTGAAGGAAATACAACCGCCAACACCATTGTTTTTTAATTTCGGTGTGCTCAATCAGTTTCTGGTGAAATTAAGCTATTTTAGAAATGCTCATTATCGTGTTAGGAAGAATACGAAACGTTTACTATTGGCCCGTAAGAGGATCGAATTCATGACCTCCGCGTTATTAGCACGGCGCTCTAACCAACTGAGCTAACAGGCCTTGATGTGTTTACAAATGCCCAAAAATCCGTTGTGTGGATTCGCAAGAAGAGCCGAAATAGGATCATGTGACAGTGAAGGGATTCGAACCCTTGCCTCCGAAGAGACTGGTGCCTAAAACCAGCGCCATAGACCACTCGGCCACACTATCTTGTTGTTAAAGAATTACGTGTACATCACATTATCGTTGCCGTTTCAAGGTTCAAATGATTATCAGGTTACAAAATTATTGGCTAAATGTTGATTTATATCTGAATACTGCGAGAATTGCAGTATGCGTTTGTAACTTTCTAACTGTGATGAACATTCGGTTGTCTACATTGCAATCGTAGAGAACTAGCAACTCGCAGACAGCAGGATTTGAACCTGCGCTCCAAGATGGAAACAGATTTCAAGTCTGTCGCCTTAACCACTCGGCCATGTCTTCTGTGAAAATAGCAGCAAATGACGGGAACATGAATTGAAGACAGAAGCATAGCAATCGCGTAGCATAGAATGTTGTTGGTATTCATCTCGTAAAGCAAAGTGATGGTCAGAAAAATTAATAAAGATATCGCACGCCCAACGTGGGGCTCGAACCCACGACCCTGAGATTAAGAGACTCATGCTCTTCCGACTGAGCTAGCCAGGCTCACGATTTGTGGTTATGCTTACTTGCTGTCATGACACCTTTTGCGCTAAGTTTTAGAGAAATAATTTTGTGTTGATTTTCTAATTCACAACACTAACTGCAACCAATAAATTTAAGAGATTCTTTGTTAGACACAAATTATTTCTGTTAATTCAACATTTTTAAAAACTGATTCTGTGGCAAACGAAACTGGCGGTTTTGGAGACTTGCCGAAAACTCTACCCCAGACAACCATTGCTGCTGAAGGAAATACAACCGCCAACACCATTGTTTTTTAATTTCGGTGTGCTCAATCAGTTTCTGGTGAAATTAAGCTATTTTAGAAATGCTCATTATCGTGTTAGGAAGAATACGAAACGTTTACTATTGGCCCGTAAGAGGATCGAACTCATGACCTCCGCGTTATTAGCACGGCGCTCTAACCAACTGAGCTAACAGGCCTTGATGTGTTTACAAATGCCCAAAAATCCGTTGTGTGGATTCGCAAGAAGAGCCGAAATAGGATCATGTGACAGTGAAGGGATTCGAACCCTTGCCTCCGAAGAGACTGGTGCCTAAAACCAGCGCCATAGACCACTCGGCCACACTATCTTGTTGTTACAGAATTACGTGTACATCACATTATCGTTGCCGTTTCAAGGTTCAAATGATTATCAGGTTACAAAATTATTGGCTAAATGTTGATTTATATCTGAATACTGCGAGAATTGCAGTATGCGTTTGTAACTTTCTAACTGTGATGAACATTCGGTTGTCTACATTGCAATCGTAGAGAACTAGCAACTCGCAGACAACAGGATTTGAACCTGCGCTCCAAGATGGAAACAGATTTCAAGTCAGTCGGCTTAACCACTCGGCCATGTCTGCGTCGCAATCGGAACCTCTACACATACGCCATAGACGTCTACAGCCTCGTGCCCAAGCTGATAGCTAAATTTTTGTAATAAGGGATGTTTTAAAGGCTAAACTAAATTTTGCCCAACTATCGCTGAAAAAACACATCCCCTGAGGCTTTAAAAAATGACCTGACCTTTTCCCATCCCTAAAGAAAAAAAAAGCAAAGTCTAGACTTCCCAACCCTGCCCTGTCCTGTCCTCACCCCGTCTACCCTACCTTTAAAAAAAATCAACAACAAAAAACCCTTAACCCCGCCACTAGGTGGCTTTCAACACAAAAATCGCTGTTCGGATTTTTGTGCAGGATACTGTACATCACATTATCGTTGCCGTTTCAAGGTTCAAATGATTATCAGGTTACAAAATTATTGGCTAAATGTTGATTTATATTTGAATACTGCGAGAATTGCAGTATGCGTTTGTAACTTTCTAACTGTGATGAACATTCGGTTGTCTACATTGCAATCGTAGAGAACTAGCAACTCGCAGACAGCAGGATTTGAACCTGCGCTCCAAGATGGAAACAGATTTCAAGTCTGTCGCCTTAACCACTCGGCCATGTCTGCTGTGAATATAGCAGCAAATGACGGGAACATGAATTGAAGACAGAAGCATAGCAATCGCGTAGCATAGAATGTTGTTGGTATTCATCTCGTAAAGCAAAGTGATGGTCAGAAAAATTAATAAAGATATCGCACGCCCAACGTGGGGCTCGAACCCACGACCCTGAGATTAAGAGTCTCATGCTCTTCCGACTGAGCTAGCCAGGCTCACGATTTGTGGTTATGCTTACTTGCTGTCATGACACCTTTTGCGCTAAGTTTTAGAGAAATAATTTTGTGTTGATTTTCTAATTCACAACACTAACTGCAACCAATAAATTTAAGAGATTCTTTGTTAGACACAAATTATTTCTGTTAATTCAACATTTTTAAAAACTGATTCTGTGGCAAACGAAACTGGCGGTTTTGGAGACTTGCCGAAAACTCTACCCCAGACAACCATTGCTGCTGAAGGAAATACAACCGCCAACACCATTGTTTTTTAATTTCGGTGTGCTCAATCAGTTTCTGGTGAAATTAAGCTATTTTAGAAATGCTCATTATCGTGTTAGGAAGAATACGAAACGTTTACTATTGGCCCGTAAGAGGATCGAACTCATGACCTCCGCGTTATTAGCACGGCGCTCTAACCAACTGAGCCAACAGGCCTTGATGTGTTTACAAATGCCCAAAAATCCGTTGTGTGGATTCGCAAGAAGAGCCGAAATAGGATCATGTGACAGTGAAGGAATTCGAACCCTTGCCTCCGAAGAGACTGGTGCCTAAAACCAGCGCCATAGACCACTCGGCCACACTATCTTGTTGTTAAAGAATTACGTGTACATCACATTATCGTTGCCGTTTCAAGGTTCAAATGATTATCAGGTTACAAAATTATTGGCTAAATGTTGATTTAGATCTGAATACTGGGAGAATTGCAGTATGCGTTTGTAACTTTCTAACTGTGATGAACATTCGGTTGTCTACATTACAATCGTAGAGAACTAGCAACTCGCAGACAGCAGGATTTGAACCTGCGCTCCAAGATGGAAACAGATTTCAAGTCTGTCGCCTTAACCACTCGGCCATGTCTGCTGTGAATATAGCAGCAAATGACGGGATCATGAATTGAAGACAGAAGCATAGCAATCGCGTAGCATAGAATGTTGTTGGTATTCATCTCGTAAAGCAAAGTGATGGTCAGAAAAATTAATAGAGATATCGCACGCCCAACGTGGGGCTCGAACCCACGACCCTGAGATTAAGAGTCTCATGCTCTACCGACTGAGCTAGCCAGGCTCACGATTTGTGGTTATGCTTACTTGCTGTCATGACACCTTTTGCGCTAAGTTTTAGAGAAACAATTTTGTGTTGATTTTCTAATTCACAACACTAACTGCAACCAATAAATTTAAGAGATTCTTTGTTAGACACAAATTATTTCTGTTAATTCAACATTTTTAAAAACTGATTCTGTGGCAAACGAAACTGGCGGTTTTGGAGACTTGCCGAAAACTCTACCCCAGACAACCATTGCTGCTGAAGGAAATACAACCGCCAACACCATTGTTTTTTAATTTCGGTGTGCTCAATCAGTTTCTGGTGAAATTAAGCTATTTTAGAAATGCTCATTATCGTGTTAGGAAGAATACGAAACGTTTACTATTGGCCCGTAAGAGGATCGAATTCATGACCTCCGCGTTATTAGCACGGCGCTCTAACCAACTGAGCTAACAGGCCTTGATGTGTTTACAAATGCCCAAAAATCCGTTGTGTGGATTCGCAAGAAGAGCCGAAATAGGATCATGTGACAGTGAAGGGATTCGAACCCTTGCCTCCGAAGAGACTGGTGCCTAAAACCAGCGCCATAGACCACTCGGCCAAACTATCTTGTTGTTAAAGAATTACGTGTACATCACATTATCGTTGCCGTTTCAAGGTTCAAATGATTATCAGGTTACAAAATTATTGGCTAAATGTTGATTTATATCTGAATACTGCGAGAATTGCAGTATGCGTTTGTAACTTTCTAACTGTGATGAACATTCGGTTGTCTACATTGCAATCGTAGAGAACTAGCAACTCGCAGACAGCAGGATTTGAACCTGCGCTCCAAGATGGAAACAGATTTCAAGTCTGTCGCCTTAACCACTCGGCCATGTCTTCTGTGAAAATAGCAGCAAATGACGGGAACATGAATTGAAGACAGAAGCATAGTAATCGCGTAGCATAGAATGTTGTTGGTATTCATCTCGTAAAGCAAAGTGATGGTCAGAAAAATTAATAAAGATATCGCACGCCCAACGTGGGGCTCGAACCCACGACCCTGAGATTAAGAGTCTCATGCTCTTCCGACTGAGCTAGCCAGGCTCACGATTTGTGGTTATGCTTACTTGCTGTCATGACACCTTTTGCGCTAAGTTTTAGAGAAATAATTTTGTGTTGATTTTCTAATTCACAACACTAACTGCAACCAATAAATTTAAGAGATTCTTTGTTAGACACAAATTATTTCTGTTAATTCAACATTTTTAAAAACTGATTCTGTGGCAAACGAAACTGGCGGTTTTGGAGAATTGCCGAAAACTCTACCCCAGACAACCATTGCTGCTGAAGGAAATACAACCGCCAACACCATTGTTTTTTAATTTCGGTGTGCTCAATCAGTTTCTGGTGAAATTAAGCTATTTTAGAAATGCTCATTATCGTGTTAGGAAGAATACGAAACGTTTACTATTGGCCCGTAAGAGGATCGAACTCATGACCTCCGCGTTATTAGCACGGCGCTCTAACCAACTGAGCTAACAGGCCTTGATGTGTTTACAAATGCCCAAAAATCCGTTGTGTGGATTCGCAAGAAGAGCCGAAATAGGATCATGTGACAGTGAAGGGATTCGAACCCTTGCCTCCGAAGAGACTGGTGCCTAAAACCAGCGCCATAGACCACTCGGCCACACTATCTTGTTGTTAAAGAATTACGTGTACATCACATTATCGTTGCCGTTTCAAGGTTCAAATGATTATCAGGTTACAAAATTATTGGCTAAATGTTGATTATATCTGAATACTGCGAGAATTGCAGTATGCGTTTGTAACTTTCTAACTGTGATGAACATTCGGTTGTCTACATTGCAATCGTAGAGAACTAGCAACTCGCAGACAGCAGGATTTGAACCTGCGCTCCAAGATGGAAACAGATTTCAAGTCTGTCGCCTTAACCACTCGGCCATGTCTGCTGTGAAAGCAGCAAATGACGGGAACATGAATTGAAGACAGAAGCATAGCAATCGCGTAGCATAGAATGTTGTTGGTATTCATCTCGTAAAGCAAAGTGATGGTCAGAAAAATTAATAGAGATATCGCACGCCCAACGTGGGGCTCGAACCCACGACCCTGAGATTAAGAGTCTCATGCTCTACCGACTGAGCTAGCCAGGCTCACGATTTGTGGTTATGCTTACTTGCTGTCATGACACCTTTTGCGCTAAGTTTTAGAGAAATAATTTTGTGTTGATTTTCTAATTCACAACTCTAACTGCAACCAATAAATTTAAGAGATTCTTTGTTAGACACAAATTATTTCTGTTAATTCAACATTTTTAAAAACTGATTCTGTGGCAAACGAAACTGGCGGTTTTGGAGACTTGCCGAAAACTCTACCCCAGACAACCATTGCTGCTGAAGGAAATACAACCGCCAACACCATTGTTTTTTAATTTCGGTGTGCTCAATCAGTTTCTGGTGAAATTAAGCTATTTTAGAAATGCTCATTATCGTGTTAGGAAGAATACGAAACGTTTACTATTGGCCCGTAAGAGGATCGAACTCATGACCTCCGCGTTATTAGCACGGCGCTCTAACCAACTGAGCTAACAGGCCTTGATGTGTTTACAAATGCCCAAAAATCCGTTGTGTGGATTCGCAAGAAGAGCCGAAAAAGGATCATGTAACAGTGAAGGGATTCGAACCCTTGCCTACGAAGAGACTGGTGCCTAAAACCAGCGCCATAGACCACTCGGCCACACTATCTTGTTGTTAAAGAATTACGTGTACATCACATTATCGTTGCCGTTTCAAGGTTCAAATGATTATCAGGTTACAAAATTATTGGCTAAATGTTGATTTATATCTGAATACTGCGAGAATTGCAGTATGCGTTTGTAACTTTCTAACTGTGATGAACATTCGGTTGTCTACATTGCAATCGTAGAGAACTAGCAACTCGCAGACAGCATGATTTGAACCTGCGTTCCAAGATGGAAACAGATTTCAAGTCTGTCGCCTTAACCACTCGGCCATGTCTGCTGTGAAAATAGCAGCAAATGACGGGAACATGAATTGAAGACAGAAGCATAGCAATCGCGTAGCATAGAATGTTGTTGGTATTCATCTCGTAAAGCAAAGTGATGGTCAGAAAAATTAATAGAGATATCGCACGCCTAACGTGGGGCTCGAACCCACGACCCTGAGATTAAGAGTCTCATGCTCTACCGACTGAGCTAGCCAGGCTCACGATTTGTGGTTATGCTTACTTGATGTCATGACACCTTTTGCGCTAAGTTTTAGAGAAATAATTTTGTGTTGATTTTCTAATTCACAACACTAACTGCAACCAATAAATTTAAGAGATTCTTTGTTAGACACAAATTATTTCTGTTAATTCAACATTTTAAAAAACTGATTCTGTGGCAAACGAAACTGGCGGTTTTGGAGACTTGCCGAAAACTCTACCCCAGACAACCATTGCTGCTGAAGGAAATACAACCGCCAACACCATTGTTTTTTAATTTCGGTGTGCTCAATCAGTTTCTGGTGAAATTAAGCTATTTTAGAAATGCTCATTATCGTGTTAGGAAGAATACGAAACGTTTACTATTGGCCCGTAAGAGGATCGAACTCATGACCTCCGCGTTATTAGCACGGCGCTCTAACCAACTGAGCTAACAGGCCTTGATGTGTTTACAAATGCCCAAAAATCCGTTGTGTGGATTCGCAAGAAGAGCCGAAATAGGATCATGTGACAGTGAAGGGATTCGAACCCTTGCCTCCGAAGAGACTGGTGCCTAAAACCAGCGCCATAGACCACTCGGCCACACTATCTTGTTGTTACAGAATTACGTGTACATCACATTATCGTTGCCGTTTCAAGGTTCAAATGATTATCAGGTTACAAAATTATTGGCTAAATGTTGATTTATATCTGAATACTGCGAGAATTGCAGTATGCGTTTGTAACTTTCTAACTGTGATGAACATTCGGTTGTCTACATTGCAATCGTAGAGAACTAGCAACTCGCAGACAACAGGATTTGAACCTGCGCTCCAAGATGGAAACAGATTTCAAGTCAGTCGGCTTAACCACTCGGCCATGTCTGCGTCGCAATCGGAACCTCTACACATACGCCATAGACGTCTACAGCCTCGTGCCCAAGCTGATAGCTAAATTTTTGTAATAAGGGATGTTTTAAAGGCTAAACTAAATTTTGCCCAACTATCGCTGAAAAAACACATCCCCTGAGGCTTTAAAAAATGACCTGACCTTTTCCCATCCCTAAAGAAAAAAAAAGCAAAGTCTAGACTTCCAACCCTGCCCTGTCCTGTCCTCACCCCGTCTACCCTACCTTTAAAAAAAATCAACAACAAAAAACCCTTAACCCCGCCACTAGGTGGCTTTCAACACAAAAATCGCTGTTCGGATTTTTGTGCAGGATACTGTACATCACATTATCGTTGCCGTTTCAAGGTTCAAATGATTATCAGGTTACAAAATTATTGGCTAAATGTTGATTTATATTTGAATACTGCGAGAATTGCAGTATGCGTTTGTAACTTTCTAACTGTGATGAACATTCGGTTGTCTACATTGCAATCGTAGAGAACTAGCAACTCGCAGACAGCAGGGTTTGAACCTGCGCTCCAAGATGGAAACAGATTTCAAGTCTGTCGCCTTAACCACTCGGCCATGTCTGCTGTGAAAATAGCAGCAAATGACGGGAACATGAATTGAAGACAGAAGCATAGCAATCGCGTAGCATAGAATGTTGTTGGTATTCATCTCGTAAAGCAAAGTGATGGTCAGAAAAATTAATAGAGATATCGCACGCCCAACGTGGGGCTCGAACCCACGACCCTGAGATTAAGAGTCTCATGCTCTACCGACTGAGCTAGCCAGGCTCACGATTTGTGGTTATGCTTACTTGCTGTCATGACACCTTTTGCGCTAAGTTTTAGAGAAATAATTTTGTGTTGATTTTCTAATTCACAACACTAACTGCAACCAATAAATTTAAGAGATTCTTTGTTAGACACAAATTATTTCTGTTAATTCAACATTTTAAAAAACTGATTCTGTGGCAAACGAAACTGGCGGTTTTGGAGACTTGCCGAAAACTCTACCCCAGACAACCATTGCTGCTGAAGGAAATACAACCGCCAAAACCATTGTTTTTTAATTTCGGTGTGCTCAATCAGTTTCTGGTGAAATTAAGCTATTTTAGAAATGCTCATTATCGTGTTAGGAAGAATACGAAACGTTTACTATTGGCCCGTAAGAGGATCGAACTCATGACCTCCGCGTTATTAGCACGGCGCTCTAACCAACTGAGCTAACAGGCCTTGATGTGTTTACAAATGCCCAAAAATCCGTTGTGTGGATTCGCAAGAAGAGCCGAAATAGGATCATGTGACAGTGAAGGGATTCGAACCCTTGCCTCCGAAGAGACTGGTGCCTAAAACCAGCGCCATAGACCACTCGGCCACACTATCTTGTTGTTAAAGAATTACGTGTACATCACATTATCGTTGCCGTTTCAAGGTTCAAATGATTATCAGGTTACAAAATTATTGGCTAAATGTTGATTTATATCTGAATACTGCGAGAATTGCAGTATGCGTTTGTAACTTTCTAACTGTGATGAACATTCGGTTGTCTACATTGCAATCGTAGAGAACTAGCAACTCGCAGACAGCAGGATTTGAACCTGCGCTCCAAGATGGAAACAGATTTCAAGTCTGTCGCCTTAACCACTCGGCCATGTCTGCTGTGAAAATAACAGCAAATGACGGGAACATGAATTGAAGACAGAAGCATAGCAATCGCGTAGCATAGAATGTTGTTGGTATTCATCTCGTAAAGCAAAGTGATGGTCAGAAAAATTAATAGAGATATCGCACGCCCAACGTGGGGCTCGAACCCACGACCCTGAGATTAAGAGTCTCATGCTCTACCGACTGAGCTAGCCAGGCTCACGATTTGTGGTTATGCTTACTTGATGTCATGACACCTTTTGCGCTAAGTTTTAGAGAAATAATTTTGTGTTGATTTTCTAATTCACAACACTAACTGCAACCAATAAATTTAAGAGATTCTTTGTTAGACACAAATTATTTCTGTTAATTCAACATTTTCAAAAACTGATTCTGTGGCAAACGAAACTGGCGGTTTTGGAGGCTTGCCGAAAACTCTACCCCAGACAACCATTGCTGCTGAAGGAAATACAACCGCCAACACCATTGTTTTTTAATTTCGGTGTGCTCAATCAGTTTCTGGTGAAATTAAGCTATTTTAGAAATGCTCATTATCGTGTTAGGAAGAATACGAAACGTTTACTATTGGCCCGTAAGAGGATCGAACTCATGACCTCCGCGTTATTAGCACGGCGCTCTAACCAACTGAGCTAACAGGCCTTGATGTGTTTACAAATGCCCAAAAATCCGTTGTGTGGATTCGCAAGAAGAGCCGAAAAAGGATCATGTAACAGTGAAGGGATTCGAACCCTTGCCTACGAAGAGACTGGTGCCTAAAACCAGCGCCATAGACCACTCGGCCACACTATCTTGTTGTTAAAGAATTACGTGTACATCACATTATCGTTGCCGTTTCAAGGTTCAAATGATTATCAAGGTTACAAAATTATTGGCTAAATGTTGATTTATATCTGAATACTGCGAGAATTGCAGTATTCATTTGTAACTTTCTAACTGTGATGAACATTCGGTTGTCTACATTGCAATCGTAGAGAACTAGCAACTCGCAGACAGCAGGATTTGAACCTGCGCTCCAAGATGGAAACAGATTTCAAGTCTGTCGCCTTAACCACTCGGCCATGTCTGCTGTGAAAATAGCAGCAAATGACGGGAACATGAATTGAAGACAGAAGCATAGCAATCGCGTAGCATAGAATGTTGTTGGTATTCTTCTCGTAAAGCAAAGTGATGGTCAGAAAAATTAATAGAGAATGCGCACGCCCAACGTGGGGCTCGAACCCACGACCCTGAGATTAAGAGTCTCATGCTCTACCGACTGAGCTAGCCAGGCTCACGATTTGTGGTTATGCTTACTTGCTGTCATGACACCTTTTGCGCTAAGTTTTAGAGAAATAATTTTGTGTTGATTTTCTAATTCACAACACTAACTGCAACCAATAAATTTAAGAGATTCTTTGTTAGACACAAATTATTTCTGTTAATTCAACATTTTTAAAAACTGATTCTGTGGCAAACGAAACTGGCGGTTTTGGAGACTTGCCGAAAACTCTACCCCAGACAACCATTGCTGCTGAAGGAAATACAACCGCCAACACCATTGTTTTTTAATTTCGGTGTGCTCAATCAGTTTCTGGTGAAATTAAGCTATTTTAGAAATGCTCATTATCGTGTTAGGAAGAATACTGTCACGGGGGGGAGTAAGATTGAGACACTAGCGATTAAGACTGATCTATTTGCTGAAGATACACAACCGCGCACATAGCACTACAAACAGTTACAACTAGACTGGGGCCATAGAAAGGAAGACATACGGGTTTTTATGCACTTTTTTGAGGGCAACAACCGGAGCAGACATCCGCTGACAAGGCGGCCGGACATCTCGGGTAGAGTTGCGGGACATTACAGGACGTGCATGAAACATAAACGCGACATCTTCCTCTCTAGATAGCGAGTCGTCCCGACCGCTATTATTTCTCTCTAAAACCAAAAAGAAAAAAAAAAATTTTCTTTTCACATCCAAAGTTTTACTCAAACTCTACGCCCCAAAATCGTAACACATCAAAGGAAAAGGTTGACCCATCGACACTCTACACAGACAACACCTTGCCAACGTGTCAACAATGAAAAAAAGCAGTACATAGATTATGAAATAACAGGAGTTGGGAATTTTTTCTTTCCACTAGTAAATTCCACTAGTAAATTGCATCTGACATCGTAGAATCTCCACCCAGCGTCGCTCATAAAACTCCAGCTTCGGGAAGTGGGCGCTCCATTCTGCATCACCTTCTCTGCCTCCAGCTACCCGCAAGCCGCTCAATTTCTTCAGTTTCCCAGGCGGTTAGTCATCTCCTGGAAGCGTTTCACTTCCTGAAGAAACTCCTCGCAGGTGGTGGGTTTTAAGCTCCACATTTTTTCTAGTACACTAGGTTTCAACCCCTGCCAGAGATGCACTAGCTTGGTGACCTCAGCCATACGTGCGTCTACCCTTCTGCACAGATCAAGCACATCGTAGTAGTATTCCAGGGTCGACTCCTCAATTCCCTGCTTTCTCGCGCGCAATTTTGCTTCGTTATGTTGCTTATAGTTTACGGGCGTAAACTCTGTCAACAGCGCTGATTTTACCCCTATGACCACCGGGGGCCCTTGCGCGTCTGCCCATGTAGTGGGAAGGTTGCCTGATGCCTCCATGCATGCATACCATTTTCCCGCCGCCCCTTTTAACGACAGCTCGATGTGGTCTCTTAGCTCATTCTCTCCCCACCGGTTGTATCTCCCCACCTTTTCGTAGCGATGGATCCAACTTACAACGTCTTCCCCATCTCGCCCGGTAAATGTGGGGGGAGTCCGGAATTTAATTTGGGCCGCCATCCCTACCCCGGCTGCAACAGAATTTCTCGCGAACCTGCTGCGTAGCAATCGAGCGCTTACAACCGAGGATCTGCGCCGAAACGCCTCAAAATCCCACTGCAACCCCTCTTCGGTGCTCTCCGAATCAGAACTGTCCTCGCCGTCGGCCCACGCTAGCGAATCCTCTTCGCTAATACTAGCCTGGCGTTGCCCCAAATTACTTTCTATCACTATTACCCTTGTACGGTCTTCTCTCTCAGACAACCCTCCCGGCTCGCCTACACTCTCGTCCAACCGACTGAGAATTCCGCTGACACCGCCTTCGATTGCCTGACCACTCCTTGGCGCAAATCGCCCAAATTCGTCCCGAGGGCGCTGTCTTCCCCTGGCTCTTCCAACACCCCCACTCATCTACTGCTTTCAGCACGAGACTCCTAAAACCGATGTGCTGATTGCCTGCAACGGAAACCTGCCGTACCCGACGAAAAACTCTCCGTCTAACTTACGATTTTCTGATCGTAAAAAAAACTCCGGCAACCTGCCGAACCCGACGAAAAACTCTTCGTCTAACTTACGATTTTCTGATCGTAAAAAAAAACCCTCCGGCAACCTGCCGAACCCGACGAAAAACTCTTCGTCTAACCTACGATTTTCTGATCGAAAAAAAAAAAAACCCGGAAACCTGCCGTACCCGACGAAAAACTCTTCGTCTAACTTACGATTTTTCGTTACCGGCGGTTACCTACCGCCTTACAGCAGACCACTGCCCGCCTCTACACCCCCTTAATCACCACTAGGTCCCACCTTCCTCCCAAGGAACCCTTATGGCGTCCCTGCGCTATCGCACTCTGATCGCCCGTCATACGGCCGGTGCTGTGGCTTCGTACCCCAACAGTTTAAGGCGCTTAGGCCGGTTAGGTCGACGACTCTCGGAAGCACCTCACAGCTCCCGCCTCCGTACAACTAGAGCACACCAGAATGAAATAGCGGAAGGACTTACCCCAAGGCCTGCATCTCCACCATGTCACGGGGGGGAATAAGATTGAGACACTAGCGATTAAGACTGATCTATTTGCTGAAGATACACAACCGCGCACATAGCACTACAAACAGTTACAACTAGACTGGGGCCATAGAAAGGAAGACATACGGGTTTTTATGCACTTTTTTGAGGGCAACAACCGGAGCAGACATCCGCTGACAAGGCGGCCGGACATCTCGGGTAGAGTTGCGGGACATTACAGGACGTGCATGAAACATAAACGCGACAATACGAAACGTTTACTATTGGCCCGTAAGAGGATCGAACTCATGACCTCCGCGTTATTAGCACGGCGCTTTAACCAACTGAGCTAGCAGGCCTTGATGTGTTTACAAATGCCCAAAAATCCGTTGTGTGGATTCGCAAGAAGAGCCGAAATAGGATCATTTGACAGTGAAGGGATTCGAACCCTTGCCTCCGAAGAGACTGGTGCCTAAAACCATCGCCATAGACCACTCGGCCACACTATCTTGTTGTTAAAGAATTACGTGTACATCACATTATCGTTGCCGTTTCAAGGTTCAAATGATTATCAGGTTACAAAATTATTGGCTAAATGTTGATTATATCTGAATACTGCGAGAATTGCAGTATGCGTTTGTAACTTTCTAACTGTGATGAACATTCGGTTGTCTACATTGCAATCGTAGAGAACTAGCAACTCGCAGACAGCAGGATTTGAACCTGCGCTCCAAGATGGAAACAGATTTCAAGTCTGTCGCCTTAACCACTCGGCCATGTCTGCTGTGAAAGCAGCAAATGACGGGAACATGAATTGAAGACAGAAGCATAGCAATCGCGTAGCATAGAATGTTGTTGGTATTCATCTCGTAAAGCAAAGTGATGGTCAGAAAAATTAATAGAGATATCGCACGCCCAACGTGGGGCTCGAACCCACGACCCTGAGATTAAGAGTCTCATGCTCTACCGACTGAGCTAGCCAGGCTCATGATTTGTGGTTGCTGTCATGACACCTTTTGCGCTAAGTTTTAGAGAAATAATTTTGTGTTGATTTTCTAATTCACAACACTAACTGCAACCAATAAATTTAAGAGATTCTTTGATAGACACAAATTATTTCTGTTAATTCAACATTTTAAAAAACTGATTCTGTGGCAAACGAAACTGGCTGTTTTGGAGACTTGCCGAAAACTCTACCCCAGACAGCCATTGCTGCTGAAGGAAATACAACCGCCAACACCATTGTTTTTTAATTTCGGTGTGCTCAATCAGTTTCTGGTGGAATTAAGCTATTTTAGAAATGCTCATTTTCGTGTTAGGGAGAATACGAAACGTTTACTATTGGCCCGTAAGAGGATCGAACTCATGACCTCCGCGTTATTAGCACGGCGCTCTAACCAACTGAGCTAACAGGCCTTGATATGTTTACAAATGCCCAAAAATCCGTTGTGTGGATTCGCAAGAAGAGCCGAAATAGGATCATGTGACAGTGAAGGGATTCGAACCCTTGCCTCCGAAGAGACTGGTGCCTAAAACCAGCGCCATAGACCACTCGGCCACACTATCTTGTTGTTAAAGAATTACGTGTACATCACATTATCGTTGCCGTTTCAAGGTTCAAATGATTATCAGGTTACAAAATTATTGGCTAAACATTGATTTATTTCTGAATACTGCGAGAATTGCAGTATGCGTTTGTAACTTTCTAACTGTGATGAACATTCGATTGTCTACATTGCAATCGTAGAGAACTAGCAACTCGCAGACAGCAGGATTTGAACCTGCGCTCCAAGATGGAAACATATTTCAAGTCTGTCGCCTTAACCACTCGGCCATGTCTGCTGTGAAAATAGCAGCAAATGACGGGAACATGAATTGAAGACAGAAGCATAGCAACCGCGTAGCATAGAATGTTGTTGGTATTCATCTCGTAAAGCAAAGTGATGGTCAGAAAAATTAATATAGATATCGCACGCCCAACGTGGGGCTCGAACCTACGACCCTGAGATTAAGAGTCTCATGCTCTACCGACTGAGCTAGCCAGGCTTACAATTTGTGGTTATGCTTACTTGCTGACATGACACCTTTTGCGCTAAGTTTTAGAGAAATAATTTTGTGTTGATTTTCTAATTCACAACACTAACTGCAACCAATAAATTTAAGAGATTCTTTGTTAGACACAAATTATTTCTGTTAATTCAACATTTTAAAAAACTGATTCTGTGGCAAACGAAACTGGCGGTTTTGGAGACTTGCCGAAAACTCTACCCCAGACAACCATTGCTGCTGAAGGAAATACAACCGCCAACACCATTGTTTTTTAATTTCGGTGTGCTCAATCAGTTTCTGGTGAAATTAAGCTATTTTAGAAATGCTCATTATCGTGTTAGGAAGAATACGAAACGTTTACTATTGGCCCGTAAGAGGATCGAACTCATGACCTCCGCGTTATTAGCACGGCGCTCTAACCAACTGAGCTAACAGGCCTTGATGTGTTTACAAATGCCCAAAAATCCGTTGTGTGGATTCGCAAGAAGAGCCGAAATAGGATCATGTGACAGTGAAGGGATTCGAACCCTTGCCTCCGAAGAGACTGGTGCCTAAAACAAGCGCCATAGACCACTCGGCCACACTATCTTGTTGTTAACGAATTACGTGTACATCACATTATCGTTGCCGTTTCAAGGTTCAAATGATTATCAGGTTACAAAATTATTGGCTAAACGTTGATTTATATCTGAATACTGCGAGAATTGCAGTATGCGTTTGTAACTTTCTAACTGTGATGAACATTCGGTTGTCTACATTGCAATCGTAGAGAACTAGCAACTCGCAGACAGCAGGATTTGAACCTGCGCTCCAAAATGGAAACAGATGTCAAGTCTGTCGCCTTAACCACTCGGCCATGTCTGCTGTGAAAGCAGCAAATGACGGGAACATGAATTGAAGACAGAAGCATAGCAATCGCGTAGCATAGAATGTTGTTGGTATTCATCTCGTAAAGCAAAGTGATGGTCAGAAAAATTAATAGAGATATCGCACGCCCAACGTGGGGCTCGAACCCACGACCCTGAGATTAAGAGTCTCATGCTCTACCGACTGAGCTAGCCAGGCTCACGATTTGTGGTTATGCTTACTTGCTGTCATGACACCTTTTGCGCTAAGTTTTAGAGAAATAATTTTGTGTTGATTTTCTAATTCACAACACTAACTGCAACCAATAAATTTAAGAGATTCTTTGTTAGACACAAATTATTTCTGTTAATTCAACATTTTTAAAAACTGATTCTGTGGCAAACGAAACTGGCGGTTTTGGAGACTTGCCGAAAACTCTACCCCAGACAACCATTGCTGCTGAAGGAAATACAACCGCCAACACCATTGTTTTTTAATTTCGGTGTGCTCAATCAGTTTCTGGTGAAATTAAGCTATTTTAGAAATGCTCATTATCGTGTTAGGAAGAATACGAAACGTTTACTATTGGCCCGTAAGAGGATCGAACTCATGACCTCCGCGTTATTAGCACGGCGCTCTAACCAACTGAGCTAACAGGCCTTGATGTGTTACAAATGCCCAAAAATCCGTTGTGTGGATTCGCAGAGAGAGCCGAAATAGGATCATGTGACAGTGAAGGGATTCGAACCCTTGCCTCCGAAGAGACTTGTGCCTAAAACCAGCGCCATATACCACT